>JAHPZR010040796.1:10000-26589 GCA_019787425.1 Platygyra sinensis | reverse complement strand
TTTGTGAGCTTCAGGAGATCGTTCTGGGTATAGATGAGAAAATTTGTAAGCTGGAAAGGAAAGCTGAAACAACTTTGACTACAGGGCGCTGCAGTGAGTTGATATGTTTTGCTTGCCGCAAACCTGGCCATATGGCTCAGAGTTGTCCACACCAAGAAGGGAGAAATACAGCTCAGAAGAAGATGACGAGGAAGATCAGAATGTTGAGGAAGGCTTCACTGATGTATATGATCGAGACAGTGACAGCAAAGTTGCGAAATTATTCGTTCCTGAGACAGTTTGTGATGTTGGAGAAGAACTTTTCACTGTGTCATTTACATTAAAAGGTTGTTCTTATCATGAACATTTTCAAACTGCCCTCAAAATATGTAAACAAAAAATGGTCAAAAAGGAGCCGGTGCCAACACAGTTCAGTTTTGAACCTGTGAATAGAAGAGACGAGAATGATATACTGGTGCATGCTTGTTACGATGGGTCATGGAAGCCAGTCGGCTACATTCTTGGTGTGAAAGTTGCCAAGGTCACCAAGGCTATCAAGAATCAAGAAATTACAAGCATGGAAATTAACTCAATTAAATATCAATATATCTTTCCAATTTCAAGTTTTAAGTACTTTGCATCAGTAAGAATTACTAAGAAGGGAAAGTGGATGAAAAACAGGGACACCTATCAGTACAATGAAGATATCTGACTGGCTATGCATTGTAAGCAAACAAGGCAACTCTGAGACCCATGTAGTTGTGTATACTGATTAACAGTATATTATTGAAAATCCAGTTTTAAGTTATGTTAGAGGTATCAATTATAAATTTAGTAAGTCATCTCACTTGATCCTGGTCAGATGGTTGGCCAGTTCAAAATATACCTTGCTCATCAGCATGATAATTTCAGTCATAGTGATGTGCATGGTTCTAGAGAATTTCCATACCTCCTCCAATGACATGTTTATTATTATTTAAAAATTTTATTTCCTTTGACCCCACCCCCCTTAAAAATTAATAAAATAAAAGTTTGCATTCTTACTTCCCCTTAAATTTTTTATGCTTTCAATATCACCTCCACAATGGATACACTGCTTTCTGCTGAAATTATATAGCTATTAGTTAACAGACTTAGTCGAGTCCTTTCTTTTCTTGGATTCTAATACAATGACACTTTTATAACTGACATTCGCAAGTGTTAAAGTGCAACTAACCCCCAATTTTTTTTTTTCGGTAAAATAGATTTCCTTTTTCTCCTGATTACTTTTGCGAAAAAATTATCACAATTGATAGAATTCCGCCATTTATACATGCATTTGAAGTTGGAATTTGGTGTCCCACGACTGCGCAAATGGAGACCTGGGTTGGGAAATTGATGACGTCACGCCAGGAACTGCACGAGACTTTTCCCTTGGCTGTGACTGGTGTGAAATCTTCTTTGGAGAATTTCTTTTTCTAGACTTCTTCCTTGGCGTTTAAATTTCACCACAAAGAAATATGTCCTCTAGCGACACAAGTTCTGAGTGTAGCTACAACTCGGAAGATTCTGAGATTTTTTTTATTCGGGATTACGACGTGGAGGTCGAAGACGGGTTCGAGTCGACAAATGACACAGACAGCAATGGAAGCATCAAAGAAATTGCAAATGCGGATGAACCTCTAGCCGACGAAGAATGGCTGAAAAGGTACAACGAAGAAGTAAAACAAAATGAAGAATTAGAGCAAATGCTCCAGAAAAGATTAGACGGCACGGAACATGTGGATTCTTGGTAAGTTGGTTCCATGGTGCGTAAATGTAAACAAACGCGATAGATGCCCCGATGCCATGTATTCTCGCATTCGCTGTGAAAATCAGTTACATGGAGAAGACTTGACTTTAATAGCTTTTCTTTTTTTGTTGTAGGTGTTCGTGTGGAAACTGCAACCGCGTTTTACTTCAAAACCTAAGTGAGTGCTACTGTTGTAATGAATTAGAAGGGCGCAAAGAAGCCATGAGTAGCGAGCTAGTTCTTCAAGATCTTCCCGAAGGTACAACTACAATTAAATGCATCACCGACCACCCTGGATTTAAACCAGTTTGCCTCGAAAAATGGAGCCTAAGAATGGAAGCAGAAAAGTTTCGTACCAAAACAAAGCAAAGATATCAACAAACAGGAACGGAAGAAAGGTGAGGGTGATGAACCTTTGTATTTCGACCTCAAATAATTGTATGCACTACTCTTTTGCACGTGAAAGATTACGGTTAGGTTACTCGGTTTGTGAAATAACAAGAGTTTTACCATTTTCTTTTGTTGTAGTTTTTTACGAAGTGTTGCCTACAGAGAGTTTAGTCGACTTGTGTATGGGTTCCTTGGTAACAAATGGATACCACTTCCACGGTGTGCTTACACAGCAATAAGGAAGGAATTCCAAGATGGAACTGATGAATCCTTTACAGGATTTGATCTTGATGAGGACGAGTAGTTTAGTCCAAATTGCCGTTCTTTACGCTGCGATGGCAATTTTTAAAAGTTTGTAAGGTACTATTATGTTTAGTTTTGGCTAGTAAAGCGGGGATGTGACATTGATCGAGGTACATTAAGAGCATTTGTGGTTTTTTTTTTATTATCATTTAGACAGCATGCTAGAACTAGTAGATTTCTGTTCACTTCTTTTTCAAGTTGCATGCCTTTCATAGTTTTGATAACAACAAATTAATATGAAAAATCGGCTCCAAAACTGATAGCCAAATATTTATGTATTATGCAAATTTGCCAGTGTTCCACAACAAACCTAAATAATTATAAAATGCTCATTTGCAATTGAGCAAAAACTAAAAACAGAAAGGAAAAATTGTGAAAGTATAGAAAGTCCATATTTTTTTATCTTCTTCATATTGTTGATCCATGAGATTTAAGTTCACGTTACTTGAGTACAATAAAGTATATTTTATTGACACAATTATTCCCTGATACAAGCAGCTGTATTTGGAAGGCTGATCCCTTGTCTAGCATCATTGATTTTTAGCATGCGACTGCATCGGCTACAAAGGACCTATTGTATCATTCTGCCCATTTGCCCTAGTTTCACAAACAGACACTGGTCTAGGGTCTGTCGCATTATCCCGGCATAACTTTGAGCATAATACTATATCTGGAGCATTGGGTATAATGCTGGCATAATACTAAATATTTTTGCAGCATAATGCCATTGTCTCTGAAAACTGTGAGAAGTGTATGAAAATTTTGCCAGCAACTCGCTCTAAAATGTACAAAGTTGATAAAAGTGGGAATATTTTAGCCCGGGGGGGAGTACTCAATATATCCCTGGGTGGGGAGGTGTGGCCCGGCCCCTCATACCCTGACCCTGTTTAAGACAAATATCACTGATTTTCCTACCCTGTTTGAGACAGAATTCCAATTTTTGATACCCTGTTTAAGACATAGATTAAAAGTTGGGGTTACAAATTGTGTGGCTTTCTTGTTGTGTAATCAATGTAAATTTAATGTGCCTGGTATCAATGCCAAACTCAGTGGAAGTCAACATTAATTTACAAGAGCTTGTAAAAATTTTGCTGTTTATTGTCCAAGAAAAGATATCCCATTTAAGACAAAAATTGATAAATCGATACCCTGATTAAGACAAAAAATGATAAATTCGATACCCTGTTCAAGACAAAAAACCCGAAAAACATACCCTGGCTGGCCGCACATCCCCATTAAGCCCTTATAAAGGAGTAACCCCCCCCCCAGGTATTTAAGGAACTTGATGCCTTAGACTTGCACCCAGTGCATCTTGGTGTATTCCAGGCTTTCAACTGACTAGGAATGTTTATTAATAGGTACAGGCCTATGGGGTGGGGTGAAAGTGTCATTTTAGTTCGGCATAATTTGAGTGTTACACCTCCAGCCAAGCATAATTTTGAGCACAATACCCTGGTTTCACAGGTGATGCCCGAGCATAATCCGACAGACCCTACAGTGGTCTTATTTTCTGTTTTTTGGACAGTCGACATTTTTTTGTCCTTTCATGGGGTTTTTACAAACAGGACACTTGTTTTGACGCCTTGGTTTAGAAGCCCCCTCCTTCCTTGCCTCTGTGCTAATTAGTTCAGATACTGAAAAATAAACCATACCAAAGCTGTATTAATTACAAGACAGTATCAAAACTGCATTCAACTTTTATTTGGTGATGCGAGAAGGTACAGGGTACTTTGGGAGCATGACAAGGAACATTAATTTGTAAGTCTTTGAAACTCACCCCCACCCCTATCCCCTTTGTAGTCATCACCCTACCAGAGGGCCACAAAAAGGAAGCAACCACCAAATGTTTCAAATAGTCCACTTTCCATAAACCAACACATTGTATATGTTGTGGTTCAATTTTATCCTTTATTCCAATTTTTATTTCCTGTGGTTCTTCAGTATGGTAATGAAAAGGAAAATAAAATATGAACCAAGGATAAAATTGAACATATACTAAATTAAATTAAAAGTTATGTACCTGGTGTACTGGTGGGTGGAACATCTTCCACTGTCATTTTCATTCTCTTTGCTCTCTTTTCAATTGCTTCTTCTCTTGGTTGTTTATCTAACATTGAATTCATAGGAGCAGGAGCCATCTCTTTAAGTTTCATGGCAGCAGCACTCAGTTCCTCTTTAGTTGATTGTAAGTAGGTCTGATAGATTTCTTCTACATATCCTGCAAGAGAAGATAGGGTTTCAATTTTTGCTTCAGACATTGATGCATTGTCCAATTCAATCTCTGCAAACAGTACTCAAGAGTTATTATGTTAATTATATGCACTTACCAAAATCAGCCTTTATTTTAACTTCTCACACTGTAGCCTCTCCATTTTTGAACTTTGGATAAGAGACCCTTACCCTCTCTGAACCATCACTTACTTTGAATTTGACTTGTCTTTGAAGGTTGAAATTAAAATGAACTACTGCAAGGATATGCCTGCAAAAACAACAAAGAACAAAATTAGAATCAAACAAGTCCAAAGAGAAATTTATGTGTTGTGGTTAACTTCTACCCTTGGTACACTTTGGTATTTCATTTTGTGGTCAAATTATTGTTTATAAAATAAAAGAAAATATCACATTGAACCAATGATAAAATATTTGAACCATAGTATATGTTAAGATACACACCTGCAATACAACCCCACATATGAGTAACCAATCATCTTAGGAGCAAACTGATTGAGAAGAGAATGAAAGCCCTCCAAGCAGCTGGTTTAGACAAATGGCGAAGCTTGTTTGATACCTCTGACAAGGCTGTTTTGGGTCAAGGCTTCAAACAGTTTCTCATAGGCAACAGATCCCAAAATAAATATGTACAGGTTATAAAAACATTGAAGAACAATGCTCAAAAAATAATATTGAGATAATTTATATTAAAAATGGCACTTTTGTGAAGACACGAATTCAACACTTGAAAAGGTTGCCATCCAGCCAGATGAGATAAGTAAATTTCCTTGCATCTGGGCAACTGCACAATGTATAATGCCTGCTTGATGGACTGACAATTCATCTGCCAAGTAATTCTTACTTAAGAAATAAGGCAAGCATGTAGCTCACCCAGACAAGGAAATTCAAGACGGGCTTGCCTCAAGGCCAGCTGGAACTCCAGACTTTGTCAATTCAGAGACTCTAGTGTTTTTAACCAAATTACTTTAATTATGGACTGCAATGAATAACATTTACACCCTTTCAGTACATACCAGCATGCAGCCATTTCCTAGGATGTATATCACCATGGCCACATTTGTTGAAAAGGGGATCAGAGAGTGAAGTATGCTTGTTAATTATGACTTAGGAATGTCTTGAATTTGGCCCAAATGACAAGACCATTTCCACTGAATGTTGTTGACGCGCTCCAGTAAAGATGATTCTCACATGGCTTTATCCACTCAGATAACATCTCGCAATTTTTCTCTTTTGACAATTTGGTGAGGACCTTTCTTATTTCTGAAATAAGTAAAAAAGAGTCAAAACACTCTTAACTGCATGTTCCACATGCATTGATCACATCACCCAGGCATTGCTGGGACTTATAGCACCTACTAATTACCCCCTCCTCCACAGCTTATTGTTGGTATTATGGATACTAAAGTTTCACAAGCAAACTAAGATTTAGTGTCAGACCATTTGTCACTTTTTGTAGTGAATTTTAATCAATACCAACAACTATTTATAATAAGTAACTTACTCTTCTTCAAATGCCATAAGTCAAAGTAGTGCACAATTTTAGTCAACACCTTCTTCATGTGGCTTGCGATGGTGGTGTGGCGGTCTGAAATAAATGTGGTAATCAACACACCACAGCCCAACAGGTAATCCATACATTGCTTGAAGCCCATGAACTCCATCGCTGGGCTACTACCAGCTTGATTCCTCTGAAAATACAAGCAACAATAATGAATTAATAGTTTAATCTCCATAAGTGAATAAACCTGTCACCTCCATACAATAGAGCCAATTCATAAGAACATCACAACACCATAAAACTGTAAAATAATTGACCATGCATGTAAGAAGTGACCTGAACTAAATAGTACATTAATTCAGGCAATGCATTTTAAGACACATGAAATGACATGGGAGACAAAGTGGTAAGGGTGAAATTAAAACAATGCTACAGTGTAATTTATGTTACTTAAAGTAGTGGTAATAGTTTCTCTCAACATCATTACTTCAAACGTTTTTTTTTCTGCCTTACCTGAATAAGTGCAAAGTGAATAATCATCGGCACAGTGCAACAGAAGATTGTGTATGCCCCAAACTTTGCACTGAGCCCCATACTGTCATGGCGGCCATCCCCAGCTACAACTACCCCTCCGCTCACAGCTTTCACTTTCTCCAACAGCTTTGACTGGTATTTCTTCCAATACATGTAGATGGTTGGGAATAGCTTGCTCTGAAACAAAGGTTTACAGATTAACCTAACCACATAATGTAACGCATGTCAATAGTGAAGGGTGATGCATGACTGATCATTATAGGCCAATTAATACTATATTCCAGAACGGCATGGAGGGCTACGGGATGAAAACAACACAAACCAAAGACTCGGCAAGGAACCTGGTTTGATTAAGGGAAAAGTATGTTCAGTAAGTTCATGACAGTCAAAACCTTGCAAAAAGTTTAACTGCCAGCTGATAGCCAATTACTTGCTCATTCCTTGAGGATTCAATTCAATGATGAAATAGAAAGCTCAAAGTAGGAATAACAATGCCTTACCCTTTGATATTTAAAGAAAGTGTTAAGAGATGCACATCCAAGGCCCATGTGTGAGAAAATCTGGAAGAATTTGCTTGCAGAGCCTCCGGCAAGAAGAATCGCCATACATAGAAGGAAGTTTGCAGCTGGCATTCCTGTGCCAGGCATCACTGGCTGACTGTGCCATGTATGCACCTGCTCTTGGCATTTAGGATTGGAGCAAGTTGTTGTTACTACTGCTTCGGTACCAACTTGCCTGGCCACCACTGCAGGATTGTCCCTTTTGCAGATGTGGCAGAACTTGAATAGCAGCAACAACTGAGATAAGAACACAATGTGCTTGAGCTCTGTTCGTAGGTTTGTACCAGTAACTGTAAGTCTGTAAAGTAAAAAGAGAAAGAAATACCCAGGCAATCAATATCAATAAAGGAAGACCAATAACACAATAACAAAAATAAATGAGGGTCTTATGAGGAAAAAATATATACCGAGGATGGTTGTCGTTATTATCTTCATCATCAGATTCAGTAGTGCAATCTGTCTCTGTCTCAGTCTCTGTTTCATAACGTTTCTCATCATTTTCCACCTCTGCATCATTATCACTGGAATCCGTAAGGATACTTGCTTCTGGAACATCATGAACATCAACAGCATCATTAGATGCAGTCTTCTTGCTAGCTGGCATCTGTTTTTGAAGCTTTGACCCTGAAATAGAGAACCCAAAAATATTGTGGTGAATATTTGAATACACCATATGTTGTGGTAAATTCATTTTTGGTCAACACCCATATGACACTTCACCATATAATGACCCCATAAGAAATAACATCAATCATGATCCAAACGATAAACAGATACACACAGTTCTATTTTCAACGACAAAAGACGCTGGTAAGTTTCAAAACAGCCATTTGCTAATTGAAAAAAAAAAATAAAAAAGACAGTCAGTAATAATGATGATAATCATATCGTAGGGTTGGATAAGTTCTACTTACTTAGCCTTCGTTGACTCCTTTTGCAAATTTTTATAGACTCCCTTTTGGCTAGCAACTTCGTTTGCAGCGACTTTACTTTGTTCCGAAGCTGCCTGTTTTCGCTTTGAAGTTCATCACAGCTAACAGTGAACCCAGTACTAGAGGAAGGAGGATTTACTGGCTGGGTGATCTCCAAGGGTTCGCCTTCAGCCAGACTTTCCATGGACTCTTCTAGTTCCATAGGTTTGACAACTTCTGCTGGTTGCACTGAATCTTCCTGCAAAGAACCGGGATTACTGTCGGCACCCCTTTCATCTTGATGAACCTCCTCGGCCACGTCAGCGCTTGTTGAAGCCAAAGGCTCTGCGTCACTCTTCAACGCCTCTTTGATAGTCTTACAGTAAAGAACAAGACATATTCACAGTTCTGCCTACGGCAAAATTATTGCTGATTTTGAACAAACTGAACTGGAGCTAAGGCACACCGCACCATATTGTCAAAGTTTATCACTCCAAAGAAATATTCTCACCTTTTTCTTCGAGCGTTCGCTTTGAGGAGTTTGCTCCGTGCCCGCATGGACAGTGGGATAAACATTAACCCCGAATTCATCCATTTTTAATCTCAGGAACTGTAAACTTTGTCCCGGAAGAAAGTTGAACCTACGTTCGAAATCTGTTGGCTGGAAGTGGCGAGAACAGATCACTGAACTTTTCGATGGCTCCCACTTCCCACGTCTCATCTTGACGAAGTCAATCCACCGTTTCCTTCGTTTCTTGGCCTCCGATCGCGTATCTCCATAGAAAGGTATACTATGAAGAGCAATACCATTTTCTAAAGAGGCTGTATTACTACAGCCTCCTACGACACAACGCCCGAGCATGTTAGCGAGATTTCCACTCACAGTTCACGTTTAGATTCTCATATGCTCTTATGAAGGAAAACACTCAGTTCCCGCCGTGACGTCACGAGTGTAACTCGACCCATTCTCTTTTAATGCTCGGTAATGGGACACGAAAAGGTTGTTTTCTCGTACTTTAAAAATTCATAGGAAATTAACAAAAATAGCTACGGCGATAATTTCTTCACAGAAATGATCAGGGAAGCAGGGAAATGTATGTTAGTGAAAAAAAAATGGGGGTTAGTTGCACTTTAATATTCTCTCATAAGTTCCTTTTTTAACTCTAAACTAGACTGTTAAATTTTTTCTTAAATCATAATTAACACATGCAGTATGTGATAGATCAAGTGGAAGAGTGTAATAACTTCCTTTATTGAATCCATTTGGAAATCACTGGTTATCTTTGCAATGTGATTGGCTCTCAGTGGTGCAATTCATTCACGAATCGCACTATCTTTTGCTCTAAATCACATCTTTTTCTCAGTCAATGGGAATGGGACAGTGAAACCAGCCACCAATGACATTGCAGGTAAATAAAAGACAAAAAAGCCATTGTTTAACAAATTTAGCTATTAAATTGTGCAATTTCAAAATGGATCTAACAAAGTGGCAATTGAACTTGAGTCATGTAATTTTGGTCTGAAATCATACTTGTGATTTGAAATTGAACAAGCATGCAAATCATGCGTATGATTTCAGACCAAACTGCACTCCACTCAGTTCAATTCCCATTACTAATTACACTAATTGGGGAAATGATTTTTGTCCAAAGGCATTCTTGGTGCTGGAAATTTGTAAAAAATTATTGCTGAAGCTTCAAGTCCCATATCTATGCTATTCAAAATTTTAACTCGGCCTTCATTTGATTTCCCTTCCCCCTTTTGTATTCCAAATTATGAAGATTTCATTGAGAAAACTATTAAGACAGGAACACAAACAGAAGATAACGTGGCATTTACAAAATGACTTGAAGGGTCTTCATGGGGGTGGGGCAAGGTAATTTCCAGGCCTGTGAAAAGACTGCCTAACGGTTTGACGATGCTGAATATATAATAAATAAAAGTGAAAAGATAGCATTAAATGAATAAGTTGTGCATTTTTGGCACAGCTGGTCAAGGTCTTCTCTCAGTCATTTTTCATAGTTCCATAACAAAGCTTGTCCAGCTTTTGCAGTGACTTCACTGACTTTTACATTGTTGTTACACTGCTAAACCATCTACATAAGTATACCTTCTGTCTACAAAAAAAACAATTAACAGGAGCAAACTTTTTCCAGCTTTTGTATTGTTCTTAGACTGGTAATGTTGTGTGAGGATATTTGCATTTCTACATTCGACCCCAAAATCTTTGTATGGTTTATGTTTTTGTAAAAAAATATTAATCTCCAGGCAAGCATATTCCTACCTCACACTCTTTGGCCAGTAGCTCTTGAACATCTTTAAATGGAAGATCTGTCCCAGAGCCTGGTGAACAATACAAAAGTATGACTCGAGGTCATCTGTCTGTGCAGCTCGAGGATGTTCCTCATAGCCAATGTCCAGATTCTGAGTGCGTCGTAGCTCCTGACTCTCAATGTTTGTTGTGACCTCCACAACAGTTTCCCTTGAAAATCCCAGTATACCAGCAACAGGCCTTGGAAACAATTCCAAATTTGATCATAATTAGCTACTAAATAAGTTGTGTAATGTTCTATACTAATGGGTAGTGTCAATATCTCAAGACATAAAGGAATAATATTATTCTTTGAAACTTTGTGTATCAAGATAAAATAAGCAGTATTAAAACAAGGAATACAGCTATTAATTAAAGTTTTACTGGTGAACTTAAAGTTAAAGTGTAAGTCTATGACCAATTACAGGGTACAAAAAAATTTAATTTCCAGCTAGTCCTCACTGGAAAATATGACCTCACAGTCAACTCTTGCAGTTCAACCTGGCACATTTTCTGTCATTGAACTAAATTTAAACTCTCTTTCAGCTGGACAGCTCTAAGGCAGATAGGTGGTTCTGGTGCCAAGAGAGCTAACTGTAAATTCTTATATTAAAACCCCAATAAAAGACAATCCTTCATTACATTTCATACCTGTTGATGTCAATAGTTGCAAAGTCGCAAGTATCTGTATGCCAAGGCATCCATTCATCTAATATGAAATTGCCCATTTCATAGTTGTATCGGCATCTTTGAAGCTGGCTCAGCCCTCTCCCATCTGATGCCTCATGCCATTGTCCTACGATGTGGACATAGTCTGCCTCTGTATTGTGACCATACCTATCCAAGGATGCAACAACATGATAAGAAAGCAGCCTCTCTGCATCTTTCACACTTTGTTTGCACTTTCCCACCAAAGCAGCATGGGTAAGACCACTCAAAGGATTTGCAAGAACATCTGAAAATGCTTCGTACTGAAGATCATCATAACCACCCTCTCTTAAATGGTTGGCTATTCTTTTAAGGATGTGGTTATGATCTGATCTTTCATGGTACACAAGGCCTGTAGCTGGGTGAACTTCTGGTACATAGAGGTGAGTAGAGAAATCAACCCCTTGTTCTTTAAATTCCTGCACTCTCTTCTGGTAAGTGTAGGCTGCAACAATGGACCACAGCTTGTCCAATATAGATTCCTGTGTTGGGTCTGAAAGGGTAAGGTGAGTAGCCTAGAGGTACAAAACTACCTCTGATGTTGGTAATGGAATCCTCAAGACTCAAAGCATTGGCCTGCAAGTGATGAAGCTCTAGAATAACGGACTCAGGGATATCACTGTTTGGAACCTCAACAACACGACTTCAATCTGGTGCAACTTAAAAACAAAGAAATAGGAAAACATTTATTAACTAAAAGAAAGAAAGCAAGCAAGGAAGAAAGAAAGGAAGAAAGAAAGGAAGAAAAACAAAGAGAAACAGAAAGAAAGAAAGAACACTGAAAATAGGAAAAAAAGAGAAAGAACAAAGGAAAGAAAAACTGACTGACTGACCAACCAACCAATCAATTGGATGGGTGGATAAATGGGTACAGTGAAGGTGAAGGAAGAAATATATATTGCATTTATTACTTACAGTTAGTTGCAATAAGCATTTTGAGTAGAGTTGCCTTGCTTTTCCTCTGAACACTATCCTTTGTATCATGAATAACTTGCCAAATGTGGAGGGCCCTTGTCTCGCCACGTGACCGCAGGTGTTGGAAATATGATTGAATGTGGTCTTCGATGTTTGACACTATTTTTTTCAGGTCTCTGTTCTAGTAGTGTTACAGCCGCACTTGCATTAACGACCGTCATCACTCAGTTGCTGCTATGGACAAAATTTATTTCACTCTTTACTATACTTGGGCCAAGTATAACGTCCACATATAAAGGGCTAACCCGTATACGACTGCTCTCATGTGGCTTTGATAGCTCAGTTGGGAGAGCACTGCACCGGCATTGCAAAGGTCGTGGGTTTGAATCCCGCTCAGAGCCTGAATTGTTTTCAGGTCTCTGTTCTAGGAGTGTTACAGCCGCACTTGCATTAATGACCGTCATCACTCAGTTGCTGCTATGGACAAAATTTATTCCACTCTTTACTATACTTGGGCCAAGTATAACGTCCACATATAAAGGCCAGTACACATGAGGGAGCTTGCTCCTGAAACACGCCCCCGAAACACGCTCCAGGGTAAATGCCCCAACCAGTACACACGAAGGACACGACGAGCGGGAGCTGATTAATGAAACAACCCAATTGGGACATGGGAACTAGTTGGATGAAAAATTAAGCCAATTTGCTGGCCAACTGGAGACAAATTATTTCACGGCAAGCAAATTTCAGTGCACACGAGGGAGCTTGCTCCTGAAACAGACTCGTGCAACAGATTTCAAACCAGTTTGATATGAGGGAGCAAAACCCGGGAGCAAAGGTTCTGTTGCGTAACATATTTTTTCGCTAGAAATCGTTGGTGCAGACGAGGGAGCTTTGCTCTGGGAGCGTGTTGCAAGAGCGTGCTGTGGGAGCAAGCTCCCTCGTGTGTACCAGCCTTAAAGGGCTAACCCATATACGACCGCTCTCATCAGACATGTGGCTTTGATAGCTCAGTTGGGAGAGCACTGCACCAGCATCGCAAAGGTCGTGGGTTTGAATCCCGTTCAGAGCCTGAATTGTTTTCAGGTCTCTGTTCTGGTAGTGTTACGGCCCCACTTGCATTAATGACCGTCAACACTTTTTTGTACAGAATTAATATATTGTGGCACTTTATAGGCTCGATCCAATATGCATATTCTGAGTGCTGCGTCTTCTATTTGATTGTAAATTTTAACAATAAATAGGTGAACATAACTGCAAAACATCGTACACTGCTTACCAGCGCCAAGTTCACCAAAGGGTGCTTCGGTCAGTTCCTGGAGTTGTGGCCAGCAGACACAGTGGTTGTTGGATTAGTGTTATTAAATACTGGAGGGCCTGGATTGTTCTCCACGTCGTTCACTTCCCCTCACAAGCAACAGGATATAGACGAAATATAGGTCATCATTTCTTTACATGTCCAGAATTTGTTTCAATGTTGTCGAACAAAACACATTTAGCTCAGACATGGTAAGAATCCATCCCCATTAAACATGTGATAAAGCATCCTTCGCTTCCTCGACCGGTATTGTTCAACTTATGTCCCCATACTCGCAGTTAATATTGTCATGTCGTTAACAAACAGCTCTAGTACAGTTAAGTTCAGCAGTTTGACTGCATTCACAGCTGCTCAAAATAACTTCCCAGCAGTAGAAGTACATGCATATGATTTACGTGATAGCAGTACATCGAGTCCAATAACTGACACTCGTTTGCGTAATTAGAAGGTGAGTTCTTGCGAAAGCAGATACTCAGTTGTCCCGTGCAATCCACACTTAACACTAGCTGAGCCTGGATAAGTTAATGGCTTGTGTGATAAACAGATCGCTTGTATCGGAATGTATCGGCGAGGATCTAAATGCAAAAAACAGAGAATACATGGTTCTTGAGAGCAGTGAGGGAAGAGAGATAATATCTAACAAAAACGAGCCAAAGCAATTTAAAAATGGAAAACAACTAACCTTGGAAACTGCAACTAACTCGTGACGGTAAGCTGTGCAAAAATATTACATGTACTCAAAACAGCAATGGCCGCTGTATCGAAAGCTCACATCATATAAGCCTACTAAATTCCTCCCAGAAGACCTCGCGATACCCGACACGTAGACAAATAAACCCCGCCGATGATAGCATAGGGGTCTTCATAAGACCCCAACAATGCAATACAATAGAGAACGACCTAATACCGTAGAATACAATACAATGCTATGCATAAATCTGTCAGAGTATTGCACAAGTATGAACAAGTTACGCAGGTAGCTTTTCACTTGACTGGCCAATGCTTGCAGAAACCCTTAACACGTCTAAACATGTCTGGTGTGACCGGGGCTGGATGGAGATTATTCAGCTCTGCTTTGTAGGCCTATTTAAGCAGCTGGGTCTGTTGCAGTAGAGTCTGGAATTCAATTACATTCCAGTTGGAACTTTTGAGGGCTTCTTCTGCTGTTGATGGATTGGTGTACTTTTTCCGGTACTGCTCTACAGCATTCTTAAAACCATCATCAAGGAACAGGATGTCCTCACCTAACTGATCCAGCCATGTTCTCAACCCCAGCTCAAGGTCATCACAATTTCCACAACTTGGCAAACCTGCCACAAGAGTCATTATTTCATCATTCTGTCTTCTCAGCTCTTGCAATTTTCCATCGCCCAAATCTTCATCGCCATTCCATACACCTTTCATTGATTTCATCAAGGCTTCTTTCACATCTGTGGCATCTAATTTCAGCCAGTACCTGCCATCAGGATTAACCTCCTTTAACTCTTCAAAAGCAGCCACCTAAAAGTGCAGGTATTTAAAGAATAATAATTTATTTTGTTTGAATAAAAAAGAAAATATTTACAACCAAACACTGGTAGTTAAGTAACATTTATAAAAAGAAATAAATGAGAGTAAAAAATAGATTGCAGAAAAATCTCAGTTACAAACAAATGAATTTATGCCTGTGACTTAAATTTGTTTAGACTTGAATTTACTTCAAGCCTTTAAAATTACTAGATTTTGGAGTTTGCTTCAATTGCCAAAATAAAAACATAAACCATAATAAAAAAGCATAAAAAATGTACATAAACATATAAAAAATTAAAATGAAATAAATACAAATGAACAAAATTGTAAAAAAAGTAAAATGAGATAAAATGTAAAACATAAGATTGAAATAAGCAGGGAAAAAATTACTTGAAAGTCACCTGAGCATCTGTACTAGACGTAAACAATGACTTCTTGTTTCTTCTTTGTTGTGATGATTTACTGCTGCAGGGTACATTAACGCGTGCCTAAAACAGGAACTGACAACATCTTCAGACATACACTTATAACAGGGGGTTTCTAATTTGTAAACACCCCAATAAGACACATTTTAATTACTGCAGAGGTTCCCAAACATTAAAGTACAGACCATCAAACAACTATAGATTATTGACAATAACCCAAAGTAAACTAACTTGTGACACACTTCTTCAGCAGTTAATAAATGAGTTGCTGTGCAAAAAAGAAGGGGTGGCATGTAACATAATAGAGTTTGATCCCATGTGAAGAAGTATTTGGATAGTAAATAATTATGCATCGCAACTTGTAAATGTGTCTTACCTTCATTGGATCATTTTGGTCTTGGGGGTCCAAACCACTCCACATCGGTCCAGCCAACAATCGCTGAAATCGCTCTGGAAATTCCGTAAGCATGGTTTCATGCCAGAGTCTGAAATCTTCAGGTTCTTTGATCTAATGAGAAAGGCAAATCAGATCACTTTACAATTCTATGAAATTGCTCATCTTAACTCAGGAAAATACAGAAAATCGCGTCAATAAAAAAAACTAGAGACAAAACCCATACAACCCACTGAGTTTGACAGCCCCCTCAAAAAAGTACAATAAAAGCTTTGATTACATGTATTCTTGCCAGTAAAATTGCTTCAAGTCTAAGACAAACGATAAAGTTAACTATAATATTATTATGGTTTATAAAACTACAGTTGAAATACTCAAAATACATGTAGCTATGATCATCTCATTGTCATCATCATGATAATCATAAAAAAACAAAAATTAATTTAACCTTGTCAAATAATTTACTAACAATTATTATCAATAGCAATTCTTGTTATTGATATGGTGTAGAAACTGGCCACCAAGCAGGCAGGCTTTATTGGTAAGAAAGTTATAATTTTAAGCAGAAAAGTCCACTCCAAGCTTAGTTATAACTGTACAAGCAACCACAACAAAAAAAATCAAGAGCAGACAGAGTAAAAGTTACAATGAAAAGTGTTACCTGCATAACATTGGTGCATGTAAAGAATTCAATACAGTGCTGAATCAGACCAAATGGCATCCTGTGCATTGGCATAAGTGATCCTGATTTATCTGGTCGATCATTGGCCAGGCACTGACAGAACTTGATAACCAAATTGCTTTTGCCATTGACCTCAAGAAACACTTGAA
>JAHPZR010040796.1:0-5000 GCA_019787425.1 Platygyra sinensis | reverse complement strand
TGTTTAAAACACGAGCAGCAGTGTTTTATCGGGTTTAAAAACACGAGGCGTAGCCGAGTGTTTTTAAACCCGATAAAACACGTGCTGCGAGTGTTTTGAACGGCTTCAAAAATCCGCGATAACACCTACCTGCGAATTTTTCTACTGTTTCAAAAACCCGAGAAAACACGTGCACGCGAATTTTTCTACTGTTTCAAAAACCCGAGAAAACACGTGCATGCGAATTGTTGTGCGGCTTCAAAAACCCGAGAAAACGCGTGCATTTCAATCGACAAAAATTCTGTTGTTTTCGTCGAGAGCTTTTTGAGTCGAAGCTTTTTGCCTCAGTCCTCATTATTTCCTTAGAAGAGTCGTGGTCATTTGTAATGCCTCCAAAAAGAGCTTTTAGAAATTCTAAAAGTGAGGAGGAAGAAAGAAAATTTCTAGAAAAATCTGTTCCTAGATCCACACGATATGTAACTAAATGGTCGTTGAAAATTTTTGCCGAGTGGCAAGCTTCAAGAAAGAATAAAGACCCAAGCAAGGAAGAAGCAGGCTTCCACGTGGAACTCGATAAAGTTCAAGCTTTGGACACGAACATTGTCAATATGACACCGGAGTCTTTGAATCTTTGGTTGACAAGCGCACTGGACACCGTTCTAATGCACTGTTTCGATACCAAAAGAAAAGTGTTGAGCAAGAACGGAATGTGAGCGATTTATTGGGGCCACCTCGTGATGTAGTGGATGTAGTGGATGTTCCCGACTTAGATTTGAATTACGAAGTTAGGGATGAAGAATTATGTAACATGCCAATGCCCAGTGAAGTATTTCATATAGAGATGTCTAAGTCAGTGTTTCACAACTGCACGTTTAATTTTGCAACAAAGTAAAACCATGTGTATCTTTGTATTGTAAAATATTATCCAGGGAAATGAAATAAATATTGTGAACGCGGGGTGAACTATTTGTACGCCTGTTATGTTGGTTGTTAATGTGTGATTATCATTATACATGAATTTTTAATGTAATTGATTGAGATCTTTATATAAAGATTACGTGTGATCTTTATATAAAGATCATGGTAGTCGTTCTCATTAAAAATTCAGCGATAATTGTATTGTTTAGGCATTCAACCCCACTTTTCCCTGGGACTGAAATCAAGTCCCTTCCCTGGCTTTTCAGAATGACCATGTTTTACCAGGTATAAAGGTTCATGCACGTGATCAATTTGACGTCTCTGATAGGGTCATGTGCTTATGAATTATTAATGAGTTTTTGAATTAACACATAAAGAAAGTATCATCATCATCATCATTTGTTCACAGCGTAAAATATATTTTCATATCATTCTTGGGTTACTGCCCAGGGTGAACTGATGAAAAAATGTCTGCACATATGACTGTACAGGAAAACATTAACTAAAAAACAAAGTCATGAATGCTTTTGCAACTGAAGAGTGATGCAAGATGGCCTGAATCCCCACTTAAATCAAGCTTTGCTGCTCGTGTCCCCTGCCCAAACAGGAAAGCCTCCTTGCAAGCTAATTTCACCCTTGAGTTCAACCTGGCCCTGGTGATAGTGCAGTTTGTGTCTAGATCAAATAGGCCCTTTGCATGATCTGGTCACATGGTAAGTAATAAATTATGCTGGGATGCAAATAATGCAGTGGGACTTCCAAAACAAAGGACTCTTACCAGTCCAGCCCGGCTTTTCTTTGTTGTGAAAGTCCCACTGCATTATTCGTGTCCCAGTATAATTTATTTCATACCATGTGACCAGATCATGCAAAGGGTCAATTGGTCTGAGAAGACTGGTGAATAGCAGTATAGCAAGTAGTTATTGCAATGAGTTTCTGGCAGTCTTTTAGCAACATGGAGCCAGATCCACTCAGAAGTGAAAAGCAGACGAAATAACTATGCAACATTTCTAAAAATTGTTTTAATAGGATGACCAGCAAGAATATGTAGTGCTAATTTGTTACAGTATCAGTGTGGAAATAGTGTTAATAGCAGGGGCGGATCCAGGAATTTCTGAAAGGGGGGTTGTACACTACCGAAGTAACCTTGAACACCAATGGTGTGAAAGGCGAGTGACGGCCCCTGCCTCTGGCAGGATATCTTGAGGGGGTCCAGAGCCATACCTCCCCCCCAAAAATAATGTTTACGATTTCTCCCTCGCTAAAATGCCATTTGCAGAATTCCTGAGACTTGAAAAGCGTTGTAAAGGCATGATACAAAATCTGGAATTTACCTTATTTCTCATTCAGAAACCCAAAAATAATAATGCATGATTGAAAGAGACAGCAGTATCAACAATAGTTATTTGTACCTCAACGTACCTCAATCAAACAGCGTAGCCTGAAATAGTCTTCTAGGATGAGCTTTCACAAAAGCCTTGCAGATCTTGTCTACTTTGATTCTCTCCGGGTAATGCATGGTGATCACAGCGAGATCTGAGAAGCGCTCTTCAGACATTGTTGATCTGGTGCAGGTCTTGATCCGTTTCATGAGTGAAAAGGACCGCTCAGCTTCCACACTACTGATTGGTAGGGTGCACGCAATTAGAAGAAGACGATGGATGTTTGGAAAAGTGTCCTCGTCACATGCACCAAGTGCTAATAGAAGATTGTTTGGAAGTTCCTCCGCTGACTGCCACATAGTTTGCCATCTTCTCAGCTCATTTCCAAGGGATTTGGGAAATGGAAGGTCATTCTCCCAGAACAACATGCCTTTTGCTGCTTCAGATAGTTCCTGGGTGTCATTAACTATGATTGAGGGTACTAGATAAAGCAAGTGACGGGCGTGGCGATCCTCGTCAAAAAATCGGTCTTGCGTTTGAATAATCAGGGAATCAAGAAGGGGAATAGCCACAGATTTTTTGTAGTGATCAATTGGACTAGAACTGGGAATGTTTGAGCGATTCCTCTGTATGCTGTGGGAGGCGCGGTGGCCTCATGGTTAGTGCACTCGTCTCCGGATCGAGCGGTCCGGGTTCGAGCCCTGGCCGGGGACATTGTGTTGTGTTCTTGGGCAAGACACTTTACTCTCACAGTGCCCCTCTCCACCCAGGTGTATAAATGGGTACCGGCGAATTTAATGCTGGGGGGTAACCTGCGATGGACTAGCATCCCATCCAGGGGGGAGTAGAAATACTCTCAGTCGCTTCATGCTAAGGAAACCGGGATAAGCTCTGGCCTGATGGGCCACTTGGCTCGTATGCAGACTTTACCTTTTTTTTTACCTCTGTATGCTAGTCTTTCTGGGTATAGCTTCAATGATTCCTAGTTTCTCAGAAAGGTCTAACATTTCTTTGTACCAGACTTGAAAGTCAATGTCAATGTTTTTTCTAGCAGACTTGATGTTTCCAATTACTTTGTCAACCATCGTGTAAGCTTCAAAAATATCTTGATCTTGTTTCTGCAGCTTTGATGCAAGAGCTTTGACTTCATCAAGAATATTCTTGGTTGTAACCACTACAGTCTGGAATGACAACAAAGAGGCTTTCAGTCCATGGGCTTTTGTAATAGTATCTTTGTCCTAATTCCAGCTTCCAGTAGACGATTTTAAATGTGGGTACTCGTGGGGGGAAATAACTGCATCTAGAAAGGTGACAAGCAGCTCATACATTTCCAGGAAAACATCTAGGCACGTGTGTCTTTCCACCCAGCGTGTCTTGCAAAGACCTGGAAGCTTGTTGTGAGAATTCTCAGGCAGGTATTCTTTCAGTGTCAACTTGAACAGCTGCTGCCGCTTTGGGCTGTTATTTAAAAATAGGTATGCTTCGTTAATTAGGCCTATCAAATTTCACACTTCTGACAGTTTGCATGTTGCTGCGATGGAGAGGTTCAGGCAGTGAGCATAGCAATGCGTGTAAAGAGCTAACGGACTGGTCTCTTATCTTCGCCTGCACTCCTTCCTTTCCACTTGACATAAAGGAAGCTCCATCATATGCCTGACCATGGATGTTGCTAGGATCCAAAGAAATAGATGGGTCAAAGAGAGATTCCAAAATCTTTCTTGAAATCATTGTGGCATTTGTTCGTTCCAAGTGCATGAAACTAATTAGGCATTCTTTGACATGAGGATCGTTTGGCATTGACTGGTCCACAAATCTCAAGCATAAAGATAAGATCTCCTGGTTTGAGTGTGGATCTGTACACTCATCTGCTATAATCGTGAAAGGAAGGTCCTTGATCCTTAGCTCTTCTGTCAGCCTTTCCTTAATTTTTGTTGCACACACGTTAATGACATCATTCTGGATAGTTTTGCTAGTATATCTTGCTTGTCAGCTTGATGACAAGAGGTGCTTCTGAAGAGAGTCGTTTCCTTTTGCCAGTAATTGTAGCAGGGCAACAAAATTTCCTCTGTTAATTTCATAACTAGAAAAATCAACACGATCATCACGATGACCTCTAAAGGCCAGACTCTGCTTTGCCAGAAACTCTACAGCCAAAACAATCTGTCGTAGAATTTCTTTGTTCTCAGTGGCTTGATTGGCTACGGACGTCGCAAGCTGGGAATCTACTCTACACCTGTCAGGATTCTCAAAAGTTTGTTTGAAGAGGTCTGCCTGTTCAGTTGCGTATTTATGCATTACAGATTGCTCATGACAGTTGAGGATTCCATCCTTACCAAGTGCCTTAGTGTATGATTTTTGGTATGGTGCTGTGACCAATACACCTGGTGTTGTTCCCTTGGTAACTTTGTGAGGGAATAAGATACAGTGACTACAAATACCACCTTCAAGTAAGTTACTGTAGCAAAGCCAGGGAAACTGTTTTAGCCATTTGGATTGAAAAGAAACTTTCCATGTGGTCTTTCCTTTGGTAACTTGATGAGAATGAAGTATATCGGACTCAGAGGGCTTCCAGTGAAACTAAGGTATTGCATTATTTTTCATCTGTAATTTCGTGTGATAATCGCCTCAAAACATCCCACGAGCCTTCAGCAACTTTCACAACAGTACCCAAATCGATCTTTGTGCCTGTGGTTGAACCAGCAGTGGCAGCCACAGGACCTT
>JAHPZR010040795.1:25000-27500 GCA_019787425.1 Platygyra sinensis | reverse complement strand
AAGACATCAGAATTAGCAGCAGTCAGGTCATCATATTCGTCGCTCAAAAACTGCAAAATTCTTTCACTTTCCACATTTGTGGCTTTGTTGCTACTGTTGTCACCAGAAGCCTTGGTAGTTCCTTCAGTTTGACACTTATCCTTCAGCGACTTGACCTCATTGAATAACGGATTCTCGTGGCATAGTAGGGGATCGTATTAGTAGGCTAGGGAAGAGAAATGGGATGTAGAAGGAAAAGAAGACGAAATAATGATGAATTGTGGTCCACTTACAAAAAGGCAAGTAATTTGTTGAAGAAATAATGCAACAAGGCCGCTGGGAGTACCTCCATAAATTGGCAAACGATATACACGGCAATAGGGAACACAAGCGTTTTTTGGAACTACGTGCAGTCTGGGTGTATAGGATCAAATGACTAAAGTGTTATAAAGCTAGACAATAGCATTCTACTAACTAACGAAGATGACACTGCTGAGTGCGTGGATGAATATTTTGCTTCCGTTTTTACAGCCCAAAACTTTGTTAATTTTCGATCATTTGATCAAGTTATCAAAGACAAGAATATTAGTCTTCTACCCCATTCACCTAAGGATGTTAGCAAGATTCTAAGCGAGTTGAGAACTCGTAAATCTCCTGGCCCTGAACCTTGGCTCCATCACTTAGTGATGTTTTTAATGCGTCTCTTGCATCAGGCATGTTATCCCATAACTGGAAATTGGTGACATTACTCCTTTGCATAAGAAAGGTGCCAAAATCGATCGAAAGAATTATCGCCCTGTCTCGCTAACATCGGTGGTGTACAAAGTTTGTAAAATGCCCGGGGGGGGGGTACTCCCGCGAATTTTGGATAGGGGTGTGCCGCGAAGGTTCTTAAATCTTAACCTTATTTAAGAACTAAGAAGCGAAAATTGATACCCTGTTTAAGGCCCAAACACGAAAAATGACACCCTATTCAAGGCTATTAAACCTCTCTTGCAAAATCATTTTTTTAATACTGTAAAGGATACATCAAGTTTAAACAAAAACTTTCGTATAGGAGGGCGTTTTCACATTCCAGTATTACATAATACAATTTAGCTACCCTATCTAAGGACCACACAAGGAACACAGTTACAAAGGGGTCAAGAAAGATACCCTATTTAAGGACCGAGAACCTCAAATACCATACCCTATTCCGCGGCACGTAGCTATATAGCCCATATATGGGAGTACCCCCCAACCCCCCCGGGGTAAAATGATAGTAAGACAGCAGCTTGTTCAGTTTTGGATTACAAACGAGGTCTTTTTTCCGGAGCAATTTGGCTTCCTGAGAGGGAAATCTTGCCTTTCTCAATTATTATCTACATTTCACAATTAGGCCAGCGAGAGAAACAAAGGCTTGACAACTGATGTTATACTTTTAGACCTTTCAAAAGCGTTTGTCTCGGTGCCACATGAACAGCTTTTGACCACGATACACGCATATGGTATCCAAGGTCCACTCCTGTCGTGGCTTAGAAGCTTTCTCACCTGAATCGATACCAGTGCGTTGTTCTGCGGGGACATCACTCATCTTGGACTTCCGTTTTGTCTGATGTACCCCAAGGAACCTTTCTGGGACCTATTTTACTTCTCATCTATATTAAAGGAGCAGTGTCACAAGGATTTTGTCGTTTTAGGTCAATTCTGTGCTAAAACCATTGCTTAATCATAAACAAAATGCTTCTGGAAAGCTACGACGAAGATATCAAATGAATTTTATCAGAGAGGGCTAACCATAATAAAAGTCTTCAGGATTTTTGGAACACGTAGCATCAAAACTTGAAAAAAAATTGGCCAGTTTTTTTTCAAATTTCAATCCATTTTCATCCATGCCATCCGTAGCCATAGGCGACAGGGAACAGTTTCAGTGCCTTCAAATTGTCTTTAATAACAAAACTAGATCATTGGTTTTGGAATTCAATTGATGCGAAGACACCTTCTAGCCTTTTATAAAGTTGACAAATAGCGTGACAATGCCCCTTTAATGATATTTAATTTCAAGAAACATTATGTCGTGCACAAAACTCTTTGCAGATGATATGAAGGTGTGTGAGATACTCAGGGATACTAAGCAATATGTTGAAGAGTTACAGAAAAATCCTATTCGCCTGGAATCTTGGAGCAGTGACTAGCAGCTGAAATTTAACACAGATAAATGCGAAGCGATCCGGATTTCTAAAAAGAATGATTACTTAAGTCATCAATACCATCTGTATTACTTCGAACCTGTCATGGAGTATGCAAGCTAATAAATGCGCAAACAAGGCAAATAGTGTGCTTCGATTCATTAGGAGTACGGTGGGTTCTAAAAATCCTTAGTTGTTTTCAAAACTTTATAAGAGTCTAGTAAGTCTGATACTCGAGTACTGCTCTCCAGTTTAATTTGGTGTCCGCACCTTAAAGACTCAGACACCCTGGAGAAAGTACAACGTAAAACATCTAAATGTGTCCTTGGAAATATTGAGAAAGACATGCCCTA
>JAHPZR010040795.1:0-20000 GCA_019787425.1 Platygyra sinensis | reverse complement strand
GAGTATTCCGCCATATTAGCATTCGGTGTATGCCCCTATGCTCCTATGCCCCTAGGCTCACTAAAAACATTGTCGAACTTAGTGGATAACAGATAGATAAAGTCGAATAGGAAAAGACAAAAAGGACCTGTCTTGGAGATCTTGGAATAATGTGCAGTGTACATAGTTTTCGCTTTCTCTCCTGGCCAGCCTGCGGTTTAAAGAATTGTACTTGCAGATTACCAAGGTCACGAACGGTAACACGTCAACTTTTGTCAGATGGTGCATTTCCTTTGAACCTTAAACAAAGAAAAAAAAGAGAACCTGTTTGAATACAAAAACGTTTGACTATTACATGTTGTTAGTGGTCCAATCATTTTTGCTCACTGATTATTTCCCTTAAAAGGGCCTAATATTTCATATTTACAAAATATACAAATTGAAATATACGATTACAAAGTTTGAGGCTTTTAGGGTATAAATTGACCATTTTTCAAGTTCTCAAAATTGTCCATTTAGCAGCTAACGAATATAACTAAGTAATGTTTTCGCTTCACATCCACTTTTCCGGCGTCTATGCGAGTAAGCTTGCAACAAAATTTATTTGCCAGAAAGATATATTCGAACAGTTGCAGAACCATACACTGTACTGTAAAAAAGCCTTTCCTTTATACCTTAGGTATTTTTGCGGGACCAAAACACGAGAATCGAATCGCCAAGGCCCGCCGCGCTAAGAGAAGCGGAAAGCGCTATGGGGATGAGAATGGGCCAGAAAAAGATCAAATGACTTGTACAAGTTGTATCTAGCTTAGGAGAGTTTCAATTCAGGGAGAAGCTGCAGTTGTAATGGCCCCCGAAAAGTTTTGATCAGAGTCGCTTTCGCTTTCGCTTGCTTACTGTCCAGACCTCGCTCTTCTTGTCACAAACTTCCCCACCCCACACCCCTTAGATGTGTCCAAGCTGAGTTTGTAACACTTATCGCTTCCGAAGAAATTTGAATTTCGCGCTCGGTGAGCTGGCTACGCGTCAGTGATTCCTAACCTTTGTCTTGCGGACAATAGAAACCCTTTCCTTCAAACAATAGATGAGGCCATAAAAGGAGCAAAAGCTTGATTGTTGCCCAGCCAAAATCCTCACCAAAAGCTTGATACGATATTCGTTCCCGAGTATTATGCATTTATCATCTCTCTCTTGTATTAGCTGCAAGAATAGACCTGCGATAAATTTGTTGAAGGGCGTCCGAAAATCCAACTGAAGGATGGAAAGATAATGCGAGAAGCGCTATATCATAAAAACTTTAATGATTAAACACAAGTGATAGCAGTCACGTACCGCAAGTAAAGGTCTTCTGTGTTTATGCTTTGCTGAAGCGAAAATGCCTCAGAAAAAGATACGAACGCCTGTTCTTTGGTACAAAGCGGCTCCTCTGATGATCCCTCTCCTTGAAGAATCACATAGTAATTTGACGATATATGGTTATTCACTTCATGTTTCAATTGAATTGTGAAACAGTTCAGAATCAGCAGATAGTTGGTAGGTCTTACATCTTCGCACAAGTGAGCTAAAAATCCAGCTTGTTTTCCCATGGATCTTTTGTATAGGTCACAGGCAAGTAGTCTTAGGCGGCCAAAGGGCGTCTCAATCTTCAACCACCACAGCCAAATCCTAAGAAGAATAGTACATAATCACACACATTATGGACGACCCATCGAGCAAAGAGACTGGAAATTTACCTTTCTTTACGCTTAGCGTCATTGTTTACATTTTTACTCATTTGCGTACAATTTGCCCACAGAAGAAAACTTGTTAGGTATATATTGACTCCAGGCAGCTAAAAAGCGAGTGAAACTTAATACATGGATAAAGTTTTGGCTCTTTGGGTGTAATATTTAACGAGACATTGTTTTTCAAAAACTGCAAAATTTCTGGGTGGCAAAAGCGCTAATGAGCCCATACATTCTTTGTAAAATTTTGAGTTTTTAAACCCGTGTTGCACAAAAAGTACTCAATACATCAGGCTCATATTTATTGGCAGAGTTAATTTTACTATGAAGTTTTAACATTCAGAAGTGATTTATTTGTAGCTCCATCAGAAACTGGTTTGCTTAAGCTAATGAGGCAAATATTGTAAACAGGGATTCCCCTATATGGCTGTTCTTGACAGACACGGGCGTGAGTTCATTTAATGCAAACCCAAACTGGTATTTAAAGGATAGGTTTTATTATTTATGAATTTCAAGTTCTTTCAGACAACCCAATGTCCCATGAACATGTAGTGAATAAACATAATAGAAGTACGTGTCTTCCAGGAAGTCCAGAAAATACATGCGATTGTGTTACCAGCTCCAATTAAGCTCAATACATCTGACCTACATTGGGTCGGGTCGACTCGAGTTTATGATCTGGGAACTTATATTGCTGGCTAAGAAAGGAACATCATTCCCATTCGAACCTAATAATATGCGTGCCATCTATTGCTATGATTCTTGTATTTTTACCATGATCAACTTAGTACAATAATGAGCTTGTGAACTCGGGATCTAGCCTTCCCCTTCTCCCTCCGAGGAATTATGATGATCTTACGCGAAAGAATTTTTTTCAACAGTTGTAGTAGGAGGATATTGCTAAAATTAAGGCAAAATTTTCCTGCTCTTTGTTTTCAATTCACGTGTCAGTCCTTTACTTTATTATTGCTTATTTGACGCTCTTCTACCTTAGCAGGAAATGATTAAGAGAATTTATGTTCCTTGTATTCCAAGAGAAGTTACAAGGGAAAGAAACAGCCCTTCAATTAACGACGGAAATGTTTGACTTGAAATGTTACTATTCCATCTGTAAGAACTGGTGGCATCACTAACTGATCGTTAATTTCAGTCCATTCTTGTGATTTTTCTCTTGAGTAGTGCAAAATCCTCCACTGACCACAAAGCACGTTTGTCAAATCCCCTCTGCCTTGAAAGAACTCAAGAGGGATCGTGATTTTTGCTGGTTTCAAAAGTTCAACATTGTGAGAAGATGATATGTGAAGGACTGGACCAATTAACATTCCTTCTCCGTCAGGGCCAATGAGTTATTTCAAAAAAAAATTAAAATATTTCACCGTGACGGGTTGACCGCAACCACAAGTTTTCCGTGGATATTTTCTCAACTCCTGCAATATTTAACGCAACGTCCAAGCTTTTCGGCTCAAAGGCTGCACTCAGTTGACTTTTCCAGCATTTTCTTTAAAATTTGTGGATTTCGCAGCTCAATTATGCCTTTTCTGTAAGTTTTCATTCCACGATAACTGCTCGTGCCGAGTTTGACACGTCCAGTGGCGTGATTTTCCTGGACCAATCACAATTCTTTGCTACGCATAGCAGCCAATGAAATTGCTTCATTTTAGGTTATCGATTATGTCAAAGGGCTTTTTTCGTGTTCGCCAAAGGCGGGGCAAAAGGCGGCTTTCGCGTTATGTTGAAATATTCTGAAATAAAAAAAAGGCTTCAGTTATCTCTAGTAGTTTGTTTCGTTAGTACATAACACAAATAGATTCCATGTTGCCGTGCGTCTGTTCAGTAAAAGATCACAGAAGACGTCAAAATGTGGTAAGAACAAAAAAGTGGCACACCAGGCGAAAGACGTCATCTGTGATCTATTACTGAACAGACGCACGGCAACACGGAATCTATTTGTTAAATTGATCACTTTGAAAACAGACCTTCAAATCAACTCGTTTATAGTACAATGTAAAAATAATATTCTGTGGGCTGGATAGATTGAATGGCTGGTTTTTGCGAACAGTAGAAGTGTAAGCATAAGAAGAAGCCCAAGTACATTCACACAACAAAAGCAACAATGATGATATAGAAACGAGATACATTGTCTTTTATTTCCTTTGTCTATTCCTTTGTCTAATTTTAGTCTCAAAGAGTGAAAACCGCGGTACCTACCACAACCTATATATAGTTTGTAAAACAAGAACGTTTTTTCTTCTTTTTATAACATAGCTAATAAGCTAGAGAAAGAACACGCTTAACGTTTTTCTGGCTGATTTTCATTGGATATTTTAAGATTAAACGATTTGAGACAGTTTTTTGGAGCAATTTCAGTAACCCTAACAGCCTTTCAAAAACTTCAAAAGATATTTGGGTCTAGAAAATCTTTCGTCCTCAAATCTGTACAAAAACAGTTATAAAATCTATTTCTAAATGAAATAACTAATATATACAATAAAATTTGGTAAGAACATGAAAACTACACAACCAAAAAGGGGCCTAAAATATGAAATAAGATAAATGTTTACAGCTTTCCCTAAGGCGATTGCTGTTTTTCTTTTTTTTTTTTCTAAAAACGGTAGGCCACGGCACGTTAACAAACTCGTTTTAGTAACTGACAACAAAATTTCATATTTAAAGGATAATTTATCGTACAGTCACATATACAATCAACAGTTCAAGCTAAATGATGTGATGCTTAATCACTCTCCCTTTTCCTACTTACACTCTTGAAAAGGTTCTTTTGATTTAGCACACCAAGGCAGTAGAGTAATGAAACATCACCGATTTTCATTGCAGAAAACACACTGTTAGAAAACGCGCGCTAAGAGCTTGACTTCTAAAATGAACAATAAGGTTATGAGCACTAGAACTATAAGGCACAGAATTCGAGGGCGACAATAGTCTAATTGTTTTAAGTATAAATCTATGGTAAATTATCTAAATTCTCCTCACAGATACTTGAAATAATAGGAAGCTGCCGCTATTTCGTTAAAAACCACACATTGTTCAACTACTCACTATCCACCAAAGAGCAGATGGTGGTAATCCTACTGCCGGCTAACATGCCAGACTTTGTTAGCCAATAGATTTTTTACTTGTCATCTTTAATTTGTTATTTGGGTAATGGTGCAAGTTTTGTTCCCCTTCCTGAGCCAAACTTATGTTGTATGTCTTAATAAAAAAACAGTCCTAAAAAAGCACGCGCGCTGATTGGTTAAAAATCGTGTTTGTATAACTCGATGGAGACACAGAACTAGCACGCGCTGTAGACGTAGTGATGGCGCGAGCAAAGAGAATTTACATTTTGATAATCAAAGTTAACAAGTTGTTTACCTTTTTCTCGTCATGGTGTTGTCTAAAAGAAATAGAAAACATGTACTCCGTGTTTCTATCGAGTTATACAATCACTCGTGAAAGTTTGGGAGAACTCGAAAAAGCTGCGGAAACACTCGCCCCGCGGCTCGTGTTCCCAGAGCATTTCTCGTTCTCCCAAACTTCCACTCGTGTTTGTATAACTCGATAGAAACACGGTACATGATTACAGCTCATAACAGCACTAGACCTGGAATTGAAACTCTTAAGAAACTGTTACCAATGGAGAGATTTTCACAATTGTAAAAACTTGAATTATCTATCTGATTTCACTTTTTTTCAGACTCTCGTTCTCGAGCTTATTTGCATTCTCATAGCATCCTGTTCTCATGTTGTATTCCAAACACAGTTATAACAGTTTTTCGCTGGATAAAACTATTAGTAGAAATACAAAACCAACTGGTAAATATTGAATTACTAGTCCTATATGTTGGCTCCAGTTGAGCTGAGCCCTGGACAGAAAATAAAGCTTCGTTTTTCTCACTTCTGTCGAATTTTCAAGGAATCTGAATAAATGAAAAATAATTTGTATGGAATGGATTTGCAAGTCGTGGTGTCTTTCTACTAGGTTTTGACGATTTACTCAATTAACCCTTTTACTCCCAAGAGTGACTTAATAGATTTTACTCGGTCTAACGCCAGACGATTTTACTCGTCAAAGAGAGACCCCTTAGGAGTGAAAGGGTTAATGATGAAAGAAGGCATTCCTAAAAAAAGTTGCACCTGAGCCTTCAGTTTCCTTCCATGTCAATAACATCTAGTGAGCTTTCTCGTAGTATTTTTATCTCTTTTTAACTGCATCTAACGCTTCATTACCATTTTCTATCAACCGACGCCCAAGTTTCTTCTAATGTCCAGGAATTTTCTGTGTCACACCTTCCAGATCAACATTTTTGGGTGTGCCTTGTACATCAAGTAGACGCACTGCAAGAAAATGCGTCATGTTGTTTTCTTACAACAGAATTCTTTGGCCACGTTGTTCAGTCCAACTCGGTCATAACACAACGCGTTATAGAGGTCCTGATAAAGTGTAGTTGAAAGTGTTGTATTTTTCCATTGAACTAACATCCGATATGGTTTATCTTTTTCATTAGCATCTATTTCGTCCAGTGTATCCTGACCAATGCCAAGGTAAAGTCCCAGTGTCTGCCACTTTGCAGCAATCTTGCCTGCCAGCTCATTAAGTGCAAGGTCATTAGGTTCGTCTTCTTTGAGAGAGCATTCTTCATTCGCATTTGCGTCGTTGTTTTCTGGTGCACCTTCTTTAACTGTAACTGAAAGAAGACAAGATACAGTAAACACAAGGATATGAGAACACATGATTTCGGGATTTTCGGGGTTCCGGCTGATCTTGTTCTTATTTATCGGTTGCTTAGTGAGAAATCAGCCTGAATATGTAGAATTCTTTATTATTAATAAATACCAAATAAAAAAAAGAAACACGCCCAGAGTCATTCGTCTGCACTTAGTCACTCCTTCTAGATCAACATTTTTGGGTGTGCCTTCTACTTCAAGTAGTCGCACTGCAAGAAAATGCGTCATGTTATTTTCTTACAGCAGAATTCCTTGGCCACGTTGTTCATTCCAACTCGGTCATGACACAACGCGTTATAGAGGTCCTGATAAAGTGTAGTTGAAGCTGTTGTATTTCTCCAGCGTAGTAACATCCGATATGGTTTATCTTTTTCATTAGCATCTATTTCGTCCAGTGTATTCTGACCAATGCCAAGGTTAAGTCCCAGTGTCTGCCACTTTGCAGCAATCTTGCCAGCCAGCTCATTAAGTGCAAGGTCATTAGGTTCGCCTTCTTTGAGAAAGCATTCTTCATTCTTATTTTCGTCGTCGTTTTCCGGTGCGCCTTCTTTAACTGCAACTCAAATAAGACAAGATAAAGTAAACACCCGCAATTGAGCACACATGGTTAAGGCATTTTCGGGATTCAGGCTGATCTAGTTCTTATTTGTTAGGTGCTTAAGGGGGGAGAAACTTAACCTCCTTTTTTGGCTCCTGAAGTTAAGTGGGCATCAAAGTTTACCGTGTTTGTTCGATTCACGTTTCCTTTAAATGTTTCCAACCACGCCCATATTTGGTATGTCACGTGACCACAATAGAAAACGTCTAAAAACTCGGACTGAGTGGATCGTTTTCCAAATATAACAATACGTTTTACCAAAACACGGCATTATCTACAACTTGTAGCATGCGTTTGAGGAAATGTACAATATTTCGAAAATTATAGATCTTTAAGAGGCACAATATCAACGAAAGTGGATGGGTAATCAATAAAAGGGCGGAACCATTTATCTTGGATCATATATTTCTTGAGTATTAATAACAGTCCAACATGAATATACAAGCAAAAGGGGAACCATCTCACACACAAACCAATTTTTCATAGTGCCAGTTAAACTGTGAACTTTTAATTTCCCTGGCAGACCTTAATTTGGTGGGGAAGATGAAAGTGAAATTTACACTGTAACATAATTTGCTGTGTAATTCCATCTCAGGCTCTAGACTTCCGATAGAAGTATCCTGTTTAATTTTTCCTAGGAAATCTTTAACGTACTGAGTCTTCCATGTATCGTCTCAGTCGAAATAAAATGAAATCATAATGAAAATGAGACATCTAACACCGTCACGGTTATCGTTTTCTTAATTTAAACTTGACGAAATATTGTCGAGAAGATATTTCCTTCCAGTTATGCGTCGAACTACAAACATTCAGAAATCGGCATTTCAAAATTGTTTTTACCATTTCTTTGAACAAGACCAGCTGGACTATCTAACAGTACTTTACCGCTGACAAGAGCGCTAGCGCGAAAAAACTCCATCGGGGACGCCTGTAGAGGAAAATACAGCAGAAGAAACATTAGCAAGAAGAAGGCTTTAAAACTCTAGGTATTTAACAAGAAGAAGTGGTGCTGCTTCTAATGATAACATTACCCTGTAGCTCTCATGGTCATGTAGCTGAACGACCGTTCAACAACAACAACTTTACTTAATTTTTACTCATTCAGTTTGATATTAAATGAACAAAAAGAGGGCATGGCTGCTGTTCAAATTCTGTTGGAATTTTCAAGCGTAGCCGTAATGGACTAAACGGCGTTAATTCACGGACCCTTCAGCTTTTTTGAGGGAGAGGGAGCCCTGGCAATTTCAAAGAGTTGGCGTGAAGGAAAGGGGGCGGAGGGGAGGGGGGTTCGGAAAAAATTACTACGCGGCAAAAGAAAAAAAAAACCGTGTAATAGGTGTGCTTTCTTCCACTAGCGAGGTCCTGTCTTTGACTTTAAAAGCGTATCTTACACAAGCTATTGCCCACCAAAAAAGACTGCTTTGCACGACCTAATGGTGAGAAAAAAAAATCATGCTCAAAAAGTTAATTACAATTTTTGAAAGATTGATTATGGTTCGATTTTAAGCAGCCATAGGTAGTGGGGTAAGAGCTCCGTTCTCGGCTAACCACTAGCTGGAGTTCCTTCGCGGTAGAGACTTGGATGCTTGATTTGGCAATTTGAATTAGTATTGTTTTATAGGCCATTTTTCTCGATAACTGTATTTTGCTGAAACCTTTGCCGAAAAATATAGTTTTCTGTCTTCATCTCATGCAAGTCAAGTACACACCGAATGCAAATGTGGCGGACTACTCCGCAGGCGCCCGCGAAGAGCTGCATGAAAGCAACAATAGTCAGGCTTGGATGTTTTGTTTTGACAATGCTTTTCCAGAAAAGTTTTGCTTTGTGGTCGAACTAGTCTGCTTTATTTCCCTATGCTTCGCTATGGTGTGTTAACGGATGCCACGAGAAGGGATAGAAATCTTCCACCGCTTGCCTCTAAGGAAAGATAGTGAATCAATGCAATTCGTTGGGACGAAAGAAAGGAGTTCACGATATCCGCGAGAGCTAAAGTTTGTTCGCTACATTTCAGGTGAGAAGATCTTAGAAAAATCCATGAAATGACGAGTTTATGTGGTGTCATGTGACTGTTCTAACAAGATTTGCGTGATCAATATTTAGAATATCTCTTCTTGAAAGACTCCCTCTCTCTCAAAAGAAAAAACTGGTTGTTTATGTTCCCATCTACTCGAACGGAATCGCAAGAAACAAATAGTACGGTGTAATAATCAAGCGAATGAAATTCAAGTGCTTTCGTCGTTGAAGCCAGTAAAAGCATTGAGCCCAATGGCAACGATCTGGAGCTAAATGCGATGGCTTACGTTTTCTAAGATGTTCCAGCCTGAATGTAATGAACAAACTGAACAGTTACTTCGGCGATCGTGAGCTCCTTTCCTTCGTCTGTTTTCCTCTCAGCAGAAGCGAACGTGCAAACTGAAAAAAATACCCCTTTCTCTGCTGTGGAATATTTAACTGCTTGCTTGTGGCATTCAGGAGCACAAAACCTTGTAGGGAAGGCGAAACAAAACGGACCAGATCGACGACGAAGCAAGACTTTTCTGGAGAACCATTGTCAAAATAAAACAAAACATGAAAGACTGGCTAGCCTCGCTTTCATGCGACTCGTTCCAAGCGCCGATCGCGACTGAGTGGTATATTAGCATTCGGTGTATAAAGCTTTAGCACTAAATATGACCTTAAAATCACTAAAAACAGTGTTTGCACATAATTTAGCCATTTTGTTGAGCTTAGTGGATAACAGATATGTAAAGTCGAATAGGAAAAGACAAAAAGGACCTGTCCTGGAGATTTTGGAATAATGTGCAGTGTACATAGACTTCGCTTTCTCTCCTGGCCAGTCTGCGGTTTAAAGAAGTGTACTTGCAGATTACCAAGGTCACGAACGGTAACACGCCAACTTTTGTCAAATGGTGCGTTCCCTAGAAACCTTAAACGAAGAAAAAAACAAGAACCTGTTTGAATACAAAAACGTTTGACTGTTACATGTATTACAGTTGTTACTGGTCCAATCGTTTTTGCTCACTGATTATTTCCCTTAAAAGGGCTTAATATTTAATATTTACAAAATATACAAATTGAAATATACGATTACAAAGTTTGAGGCTTTTAGGGTATAAATTGACCATTTTTCAAGTTCTCAAAATTGTCCATTTAGCAGCTAAGTAATGTTTTCGCTTCATATCCACTTTTCCGGCGTCTATGTGAGCAAGCTTGCAACAAAATTTACTTGCCAGAGAGATATATTCGAACAGTTGCAGAACCATACACTGTACTGTAAAAAAAGCCTTTCCTTTATAGCTTAGGTATTTTGCCACAAAAATGCCAAGAGCTCTATTCGTTCCTGAGTATTATGCATTTATCATCTCTCTCTTGTATTAGCTGCAAGAATAGACCTGCGATGAATTTCTTGAAGGGCGACCGAAAATCGAACTAAAGGATGAAAAGATAATGCGAGAAGCCCTACCTATATCATACAAACTTTAATGATTAAACACAAGTGATAGCAGTCACGTACCACAAGTAAAGGTTTTCTGTGTTTCCACTTTGCTGAAGCGAAAATGCCTCAGAAAAAGATACGAACGCCTGTTCTTTGGTACAAAGCGGCTCCTCTGATGATCCCTCTCCTTGAAGAATCACATAGTAATTTGACGATATATGGTTATTCACTTCATGTTTCAACTGAATTGGGAAACAGCTCAGAATCAGCAGATAGTTGGTAGGTTTAACATCTTCGCACAAGTGAGCTAAAAATCCAGCTTGTTTTCCCATGGATCTTTTGTATAGGTCACAGGCAAGTAGTCTTAGGCGGCCAAAGGGTGTCTCAATCTTCAACCACCAGAACCAAATCCTAAGAGGAATAGTACATGATCATACACATTATAGAAGACCCATCGAGCAAAGAGACTGGAAATTTACCTTTCCTTACGCTTAGCCGAAATGTTTTATTGCAACTCTCTGCAGATTATAGGGGGATTCATGCTGACGTCATTGTTTACATTTTTACTCATTTGCGTACAATTTGCCCACAGAAGAAAACTTGTTAGGTATATATTGACTCCAGGCAGCTAAAAAGCGAGTGACACTTAATACATGGATAAAGTTTTGGCTCTTTGGGTGTAATATTTAACGAGACATTGTTTTTCACAAACTGCAAAATTTCTGGGTGGCAAAAGCGTTAATGAGCCCATACATTCTTTGTACAATTTTGAGTTTTTAAACCTGTGTTGCACAAAAAGTATTCAATACATCAGGCTCATATTTATTGGCAGAGTTAATTTTACTATGAAGTTTTAACATTCAGAAGTGATTTATTTGTAGCTCCATCAGAAACTGGTTTGCTTAAGCTAATGAGGCAAATATTGTAAACAGGGATTCCCCTATATGGCTGTTCTTGACAGACACGGGCGTGAGTTCATTTAATGCAAACCCAAACTGGTATTTAAAGGATAGGTTTTATTATTTATGAATTTCAAGTTCTTTCAGACAACCCAATGTCCCATGAACATGTAGTGAATAAACATAATAGATGTACGTGTCTTGCAGGACGTCCAGAAAATACATGCGATAGTGTTACCGGCTCCAATTAAGCTCAATACATCCGACCTACATTGGGTTGGGTCGACTCGAGTTTATAATCTGGGAACTTATATTGCTGGCTAAGAAAGGAACAGCATTCTCATTCGAACCTAACAATATGCGTGTCATCTATTGTCATGATTCTTGTATATTTACCATGATCAACTTAGTACAACAATGAGCTTGTGAACCCGGGATCTAGCCTTCCCCTTCTCCCCTCCGAGGAATTATGATGATCTTACGCGAAAGAATTTTTTTCAACAGTTGTAGTAGGAGGATATTGCTAAAGTTAAGGCAAAATTTTCCTGCTCTTTGTTTTCAATTCACGTTTCAGTCCTTTACTTTATTATTGCTTATTTGACGCTCTTCTACCTTAGCAGCAAATGATTAATTTTTTCTTTTAAATAAACATGAATAAAACGTACCATTCAAGAGAATTTATGTTCCTTGTATTCCAGAGAAGTTACAAGGGAAAGAAACAGCCCTTCACTTACCGACAGAAATGTTTGACTTGAAATGTTACTATTCCATCTGCAAGAACTGGTGGCATGACTAACTGATCGTTACTTTCAGTCCATTCTTGAGATTTTTCTCTTGAATAGTGCAATATCCTCCACTGACCACAAAGCAGGTTTGCCAAATCCCCTCTGCCTTGAAAGAACTCAAGAGGGATCGTGATTTTTGCTGGTTTCAAAAGTTCAACATTGTGAGAAGATGATATGTGAAGGACTGGACCAATTAACATTCCTTCTCCGTCAGGGCCAATGCTTGGGAGTTCTTGGACCTTGAGACCAGAAGCAAAACGAAATCATTAAATAATCCGTTGTTACATGATTGTTTGAATGTAGTTTAACTAGCGATTACCGGAGTTGAACTGTGTGTTTAAATGCAGAGACACTTCTTTATTCGATCGGTGTCTAATAAATTGCGAAACACACTATTGTAGCCCCAAAAATGTAGCCTATACACTGCAGCTACAAAATTTACCTTAAGTGTCAAGCAGAAGTCTTCTTTGGCAGGCACAGAATTCCAAGGGATTGAAACACTGACATCTGGATAATCTGGCACTGTACAGGAAAATTCAGCGGCAACAGGCTTGGGCTCCCGGAAAATGAAAGATTTAAGGCGCCAGATTGCGGCAAAGGAGGAACAACGCGTTATTGCGCATGCAGCTTCAGCAAATGGGAAAAGCCAGTTGGGAGCGGTAGATTTAGCTGCAACACAAGTATATCATAATTATAATTACCTTTATTATTCATTCAAAATATTTCCCCGTTTCTGATTGGTTAAAACCGCACGCATAATTCACCATAACCAGCTGCTGTTCACCAAATTTGGAAAGAATCTTCGTCATATTGTATCAATGACGTCAAAAGTGCAGCCCGCTGCAGATTATTGAACCGTTGACCGAAAAGAAACTGGGGACGAGATTTTATTATTTTGGTAAGCAGAAGAACAAAGAGCGCAATGGCGAAACTCCTTAAGAAGGGGGAAATATTTTGAATGAATAATAAAGCAATTATTGAATTCGGCTTTCGTAGGATATGAAGAATTCTACAGATCTCGGAGGGTGTTATCCACAGAGGCCGAAGGCCGAGGTGGATAACACCCTCCTTGATCTGCAGAATTCTTCATATCCTACTCAGCCTAAATATATCACATTATTATATTATAACTATATCGTATAATTGAGTAGATATAAGATCTCCTAGTCTTTACGAGGTGTTTTAGAGCAAGCAATTTACACTGATTGTCCAAAAAATAGCAACTATTCAATGACAGATAATGAAAGAATATCACTTTCGCTTATTTTTGCCATAAGGTCTATGTAAATATATGCGCAAATCATGGCCGGAGAGAGATTGAATCTAAAAATAAAACGCTGCAGTCTGACAAAGTGATTCACTCCACTTCGTGTTATTATGGAAGTAAACATGTGAAAGATAGTTATCATAACTGCGAAACTGAAGATTGGGAAATTGCGAGAATACCATGCAGTAGAGATAATATTCAGAATTGAACAAAATCTGAACGCGTGACCTTGCGATACTAGTGCAGGTTTCTAGCAATAGGCCCTTTGTATACATATACACATACTTAATATTAGTAAAATAGGTCGGAAGTGGCAACCAAAAAGGCTGATGTGGACCTATTAGATAATTACATAAGTTACATCTAATTACAAACAATAACAATTACATACACTACTCTAAATTTCTTTTTTCTTAAAGAATAACTACCATTAAATGCAGTTATAAGGCTTATAACGGTTAAAAATAGAATTAAAAGTATATAAATTCAGCTATGTCTTTATTGTAATTATAGATTGTTCCTTTAATAAAAGTTACTTTTCTCAACTGGAGTTTATTTGTTTTAAGTGCGCCGTCAAGGTACGGAATAACTTATGCTGGGACGCAAGTAACCCAAAGGGATTTTCAAAACAAAGAAAAGCTGGGCTGGTTTTGGAAGTCAAACTGCGTTATTTGTGTCCCAGCATAATTTATTCCGTACCATGTGACCGGATCGTGCAAAAGTTCTATTGAACTATCAACCTGTGTAACTAACAACCGTCACCTCACTTTTGAGGATGAAATCAATCCAAAAACAATTCAAATAGATGAAAGAGTAATGAGACTATTTGAATAAGGATTAATAAGAATTGCAGCTATGTTCTCAGTTCAAATGTTTTTTATGCTGTCCGAGGTGTTTCTCGATTTTAGTTCTTTTACCATACCTACTACCCTAACATTTGTTCTAATGTAATACCTGATGTGTGCCAAAAGGTGTTGGTCACCAAATCTATCCACTCATTGTTTTCTGGGTCAACCAACTGCTTGATAACAACTTCATACCCCTTAAAATTAGAGGCACTGTGCATCAAAGCCACTGTAACGTTTACTTGGGGATCCTCAATGAATTCCAGGTCAGGTGGACCGTCATGTGACAGTTCAATCACGTTGCTTACCAAGAGCTCATTACCGTTGCCAAGAGGTGGAGAGAAGGTCCTGGGATTCCATAACGAACAGCTAATCAGCAAGGGTTTTATTATAGCTCCTGGACGAAATGTGACCAATGCAGCAGCTTCCTGGAGGTTCCAAGTGTCACCTTCAACAGCTACTCTGTCTCTGAAAAATCATAATGTTATTAAATATTTATCTACAATGTTCGAAGTTTATTTACAGCTAGTTTTTACATCCACGCTACTATGTTTGGTATGTTAATTACTGACTACACGAACGCTTTGGGCTAAGATTAATAGTGACTATATATACCATCACAATTTATTCAAATTCAGCGAGTCCAGCAACTTTCACAGGGAAATTCGCTGGATTTGGCGTTTTACCTCACGACGTATCTTTTAGCATAGGGCTCCGTAGTTCATTTTGGTATGTGCAAAAACGCTGTAGCTGGCTTGCTATGTGTAAAATTTAGAGATCCCAGTCAGTGCCCTCCACCTAGGTGAAAACACGCACTATCTCAAATACTTTAGTTAAAATGAGTTGGATGATTTTAAGCAGTATTAACAACACGGTTTTAAACACAACTTTAAACTACACAAAGACCAACTAATGCTTAAAACAAAACATTTTTTAAACCATGATTCTCTTTGAAACTGAGTTCACCGCTATATAGGCTTACTCGCGTATCTTTTTCTTGACTGGTTCTTGTTCATCCGGATTCTCTGCCTCCTCTAGCACCTGATTCTTTGTGATATCTTCGTCAATGTTAGTACCATCGTCAACATCACTGTAGCTGTAATTGTCTCGGTCGTCGACGTCTTTCTCGAAGACATCTTGGTTTTCGCTAGACAGCTGCTCAGCTGATACAATTAAAGAGAGAAAAATTCGTCTTTTAGACATATTTAGTAACTCTACCAATATACCAAAAGATGGAAAGGAAAATTAAGCTATCAGCTATTAATTCGTGAATGAAGTACATAACGTATTGAAGGTCAGTTTCATGGGCAGTTGTAAATAGCAGATTTGCATTGTGCACCAGGCTATTAATCTTAAGACTCGACAAACCATCCGAAAGTCTATTTCTGATGGCTACCGACCATTTTTAGTTTCTTATAGTACTCTAAATGTGAACGAGCTATCGTACACTCCAGTAGCTATAATACTGGCGTGTTGTGACGTCTGAGTAAGTTAAATATTCTTTGGATTCATGTTAACTGAAAACGGCAAACGGCTAGAGGTCATTTGGCCAGAGTCAGACGTCCCGTTTGAGGTGTTTGACTCGCGTTTTGAACGTCAAGTGGAAATCTAATATCTTAAGTTTCATTACCTTAACCTTTAACCTAAGAGTTGACTGTGTACTTGTCATCCCACAGCCCCCCACTAATGTTGTAGAAGAAGTCTGCCCTACAGCGGAGCAGTGTGGTGGGATAATCTGCCCTGGGATATTCGACAGTCGCCCGCTCTCCTAATGAATTTAATTGTATGTTGAAGAATTATGATTTCAATAGTAGTCTTATGCAAGTTTTATTTTGTTTTTATAGACGGCTTCCTTGTAAAGAAGGTATTTTATCATTCTTTTTATTCTATTAGTTTTTTTTATAAGTTAATTTAATTAGTTGGTTAGGTTTTACCTTTACCTTATGTAAAAGTAAAGGGAAAAGCGATGGCGAGGTCATGCAAAGTGACACATGATGACTGATGGTTTTACGTCACCTGTCGATAACCGGTGGAATTGCACATAATAATAAACTAATGATGATAACAATAACAACAACAACAACAACAACAACGAAAACAGCGACAACGACCTCAACGACAACGACCCCGAAAACGACAACGACGACAACGATGATGATGATGATGGTGATGATGACGATTGACAGTAAAAATATTGCTTTTTTGACGGTTAACGGTTAACTTTTTGGCCAAATGACGGTTGACGGTTAACCCTATTAAGACCCTCCTTTAGGGCCTGTTTACAAGGAGAGAGTTACCCTAGCAAGCGGGTTTCCCTAGGAAGCGGGTTACTCTAGAACTCATACATTTCCTATTTTTTTCGTCGTGTTTACTTACCCAGGTAGGCGGTTTACGCTATCTATGTGCTAGGGGTACCGTGACCGGCGGGTTAACGTTTTCCCTTGTAAAAACTCCAGTTAGGGTAACCCGGCTACAAGGGTTAACTTTTTATTTTATTTTATTTTATTTTATTTTTTTTTTTCATTTTTAGACCCTTTGAGTGTAACCGGGCATCAAGTTGTTCCGGGTTGAAGGATTATCCTACCTGTGAAATTTCTAAACCCGGGCTATCTTTTGCCCTCCATCTAGGGTTAACCCGCTTGCTAGGGTAACCCTCCCTCTTTGTAACAGGCCCTTAGAGTAAATTTTGTTTTAAAAACTTTATGGGTGGAGTTCCCCCCTCCCTTTGTACTTCCGAGGGTTAACGCACATTTGGCGCAATAAGTATTACTGTTAATCTATAAAACTTGATATAGAATACCTGTTGATCCTGAAGGAGAAATAGATTGCAAGGAGCTGTCCAGTGATCCACTCTGCTTGGCTTCCTAAATAATTCAAAAGAGGCATCACAACAAAAAAAATTTATTACGCAAATGTCAGTCTGTTTAGCCTTGTGGAATACTCATGTATGTTAAAATTAGACAGGTCTAAGCAAGATTTGATAGTAAGGCTCTCCACTCTCAGCTACAAAATAATCCGGTACTCTCAGGAAATGGCAATTTTAAACGAAAGAGAATTTGAAAAGTTCGACCTAGCCAGTGGACTGTCCAGTGGTCTAGTGGTATTCAAGGTTTATTGCTGCCTTGGATACGCTGACCTGCTCTAGGGCCGAGTCGAAACAGTCGCGAGCTACTTGATTTTTCAAGTTTGTCTCGAGTACGAAAAACGCGTGCATTCGGTTATTAAGAGAAAAAGCATTCCATAAATCTTTTGGTCGCTCGGGCAATCCATCGATACATCAATCATCCCATCAATCAATCAATCAATCAATCAATCAATCAATCAATCAATCAATCAATCAATCCATCGATCAGTCAGGCAAACGTTTATTTATGCGCGTTGCTCCTCAGAACTGGAGCGAAAACGGCTGATAAGGTCATAAAAGATCTACTTTCTTTTACAACAGTGGCCGTGTATACACATGAGAGACGCAATTCATTATAGACAAGTCAGCAGTTTGCCATATACCGGGTTGTCATACTATTATCAGTTCTAATAGCCTTCAGCAGTTTATTCCATGCCAAAGGGTTATGAAGACCCTCTCCTTGATCTATGTAAGATACTACTACGATTAGACTTTCTCTCATGAAATTTAAACTGTTATACAACTCTTTTTGTTTTTGATTTTCATTGTGAGCTATAGGCACATAGAAAATCAGTCTGTAACTCTTTACTGATTATAAGGATAATGAGCCATTTCATACCTTAAACAAAGCCCCGTACTTCTCTACCCTTTTCTTGTCCTCATGCGAAGACGCGTAGCTTTTCAAGTCTTGCAAAATGGCTTCTCTGTGACTATCAGGTAGCTTTTTGATGTCTGGGGAATTCCATGCCTTTTCGTAGAACCAAAGAGCTTCTTTTTTGTATTTTTCTTGCGTCTTCATGTCACCAGAATCCCTGAGTCGCTTGTTTATTGAATCAATGACTTGCTTGTTGGTCGATGAAAACTCGAATCGTTCGAATTTTTTTTCTTCGCTCCAGTAACGTAGGTAAAACTCCAACGTTTCCTCCTGAAATTCAGCCTTTCTGACACCTTCAAGCATCCCATCGTAGCTTTCAACGATCCTAACCATAACCCCACTGTGGTTTCCCTGTCCCAGAGATTTTTCAATCTCCCAGGCGTCTTCGTAAAACTTCTTTGCTTCATCATAGTTCTCTAAACGTCGACAAATCTCTGCCATTTGGAAAGCACTCCGTGCAGTCCAAGGATGGTTTCCTAGAATGTCCCTTCTAATATTGTAACCGTTCTTTGCAGGTTGGTAGGCTTCCTTGTCCTCTCCCAGCCATGCGTGCGCGTTGGCAATGTTTCTGCTGTATATCGCCGTGTTTAACATCCCCGGGACTTTGAGTTCCCTCGCGAGCTCTAGGGCCTCTTGATAGCATTTGATGGCGTCGCGAAAGTGCCTGCTTGCTTCCTCTTCCTGCCCCGCTTTCCGACAGATCCGACCTTTTTCTTCATAGGCTGTACCAATCTGACCTTTGAAAAGTGGCATGTCAAAGTGATTCATAGAGCCAGAGAGCTCCTTCCTCATCTCATAAGCTCTCGCATAGTACTTTATCGCCTCATCTGCTTCGCCCAGGTTGCAGTGACAGTTCCCGATGGCGTTCAGGCATCTGGTGATGCTTGTGTGGTTCGACAGTATATCTTCCATTATCTTAAGCGACTGATGCAAGACTGTCAGGGCCCTTCCCAAATTTCCAGCTCTCCAGTACATCTCACCTTCGACAAAGAGGTAAGAGCTCCGGGTAAGCCTGAAGGATTCACTTTGGTTGACTTCTTTCTGTACTGTTTTCAGTATCTCATCTGCCTTCTTTAGTACCTCGAAAGCTCGCTTCCATCCTTCAAGCCTAAGAACCTGCCAAGCTTCTTGGCATTTTAATTCTGCTCGAAGTAAAGAGCCTGCGGGTAAAAAAAAAAGAAATAATAATAATAATAATAATAATAATAATAATAACAATAACAACAACAATAATAATAACAACTGTAACAACAACAACAACAACAATAATAATAATAATAATAATAATAATAATAAAACAGTAAAACATAAAATTGCATTATTATGAACAATTTTAACGTGAAACTAGTAGTTTATCTGCAGCACCCAAAGAGAGCTGTTAATTCCGGAAAAGCTTTTGCATTTGGACCACCGTCCGTCCGTGTGTCCGTCCATCCGTAAGACCGTCCGTCCGTAAGGCCGTTCGTTCGTCCATCCACCAACTCACCCACATCAAAGGACGTTCATCTCAGTTGCAACCTTTAAACATGGCAAAATCGTGCTGCACATTGAGTAGGTGCATTCTGATTTCCGGATGCGTATTAACGAATTAATAAGTAAACTCAGCTGCTCCGATCTTCAAGAAAGGAGAAACAAGCGAAAGGTCCCATGTTCAACATTATAAATGGTATGGCCCCACAGTATTTAGAAGAAATCGTTTAGAGAATTATGGCGAAATCAGTTTATAATCTTAGGATCTCAAGTCGGAAGGTAATTAAAACTTGCTTCGGGAATTGCTTTGTTTAGACTGGAGCGAAAGTCTGGAGTGCATAACCAGTAGAAATCACGGGAATATGAAAAATCCATGGGAGCTTTGAAATGTAAATTGGAATCTCTCAACCTCTCTACCAACGTTTAGTACAACACATACTTCCACGATCGTTTCTTTGTTACACTTTATAGTTTTACAACTAATAAACCTGTGGT
>JAHPZR010040794.1:0-15811 GCA_019787425.1 Platygyra sinensis | reverse complement strand
ATTTTTTTTATTATTTGTTTCTTCTTACGGTTAAACATTTTAGTGGTGCCTTTATTTTTAAACCCATTAACCCTGATCAAGCCCTATTCCATGATGATTACCCTACTCCATGATCTAGTAGCTCATGTTGACTCTCCCTCTACAAATCCTTCCTGCCCATGACCAAAAACGTCTTTCCACATAATTTCATTCCTCGCAGCACTTTACTTTCCAATGGAGAACTACTAAGTAATTAACCATGGCCATGTTAAGATGCAGGATTCGCGACAAAAAATAAAACTTAGAAAGCGGTTTTAAATACTAGCATTTCTGACTTATCAGCAGTAGATTTCCAGATCGCCTTGTGGAAAAGTCAGGAAAACGGAGTCCAGATGAAGTTTTGTTTTTACGTCTGTTACTGACTTAGTCGGTTTATATAGACCGGTCAGTTTACAAAACGTTTCTAGCGGCGTTTTGATTCTTTCTTTGCATTTTTCTATGGATTATTGTAAAATATTAAACGTACTAAATTCGAATGAGCATCGCCATGATTTACATTGTTTGGCTTAAATAAAAGTGAAGCATAGGAGCCAGACGGCTCGTAGCTGATAGCTCCCGGACTTATCCCGGTTTTGTGCATGAAGCGGCTAGGAAGGATTTGCTCTCCCCCTGGAACGGGATGCTAGTCCCATCGCAGGTCACTCCCACTTCCCCCGCAATTTTTTTTCTCTCCAACAATTCACTTACCCTCTATACAGCAACATAGATTGTGGGTGTGGAGAGAAAAGGCACATATGGTGTGAGAGTAAAGTGTCTTGCTCAAGAACCCAATACAGGGTCCCCGAGCATTGGCAAACGTTAAGGGCCATATATAAAGTATCTTTGAAGATGCCGTTGCAAGGGAAAATCCATAGGTCCAGCCTATAAACACTCTGGCCATGTATGCTTCAATTGGACCAAATGTGGACAATAGCTCCCGATCAGGGGAGGCAAACATAGTCCCATTTCATGACTCATCGTAACCACGCCCATTTCACGCTTGACCATAAACGAAAATGCATTTTACCGAATGGCTAAACCTTTTTTCCGTTTTTTTTTTTGTACAATACATTCAAAAGTCGTTTCGGAAGAAATTTAAAGCATGCGTTTTGGGCTAATGATGAAAAATAAAGAAATGAGCAAGGAAAATGTGCCTCTTTGACCGCCTCTTTGCGCATAATTGTTTTGTTTTCCTTTTTTTTTCGCAAAACCCAGCTTGAATTCCGAAACAATAATGATGTTCTTTCGAGTTGTTTTAAATCCACAATTACAATTTCTCTCGAGGAGAAAAGTTCTTTTTGCGGCACCGGAAGTAATGACGAATTTCAGCGCTGGTATCTTAAGCAATTGTTGAACCAGAGGCTCCTCAGAGGCCTGTAACATTCCGTTGGTCGGTGTGAGCTCGCTATAATTTTGACGGTCTTCGTAACGTGGAAGGTAGAGCCGAGGTGCTATAGTGGGACCGCGAGTCAGTAAAACCTGTCGAACTGGATTTTTTTCTCCACGTCGAACTGTTTCAGTTCTTGCTTTTTGCCGCTCCAGTCGTGATCCTTTTACGAACGGTGCAATCCATTCAACAATATGGATCCACTGAGTGAGAACTGACGTGAATCCAGACCGAGTAGTTCCCGAGAATGTTTGTGGTAATCTTTGAAATATTGCCCATCTGCACAGGATGAAAGAGCAACGAAATTACGTCCTGCATGATCTTGGGCGAGTTGTGGCTTTAAAAAACGACAAGAATCCACGCGAACTCTTAACTGTGTTTTTTTCAACCGAACAAAATTGAAATTCATTTCTTTTCACAACGTCACGTGTTGTAGATTACTTTAAACAAAGTTTACTGTGTAAGTTGTTCTCAACTGAGCAAGGTTGGTGTTGTATTAGGAGAAGTTGTCTACCGCAAGTTTCGACCTCACCATTATTAGTCAAGTTTTCTATCCGGCCGAGTGGTTAGCACTTTTGATGTAAAAATGAAGTTCTTGAACTAGAGCTGCTTTCAAAAATAATTTACAAGCTTCCTTGCTCACCGTCTGCTGGCCTCTGCTGCTCCATGCTGTCTTTGGTGAGTGCCGGGTTGCAATTTAGTGGCCTCGATAGCTTCGTTTATTTGTATTATATTAAACAGTGGAGTTTCTCAGGTTTCGGAAAGACAGTCCACCATGAGTTCACAGACACAGGTTCACAAGGTCGCACAGTTTTATCGCAAAAGACTTCAGGGAGTTTCGGAGCGGTCAAAAAGGCCGCGGACACAGAGTTTGCAGGTGGTTATAGCGTAATACTAATTCTAGTTTGTGTCTCCGCATCTTTGAGATTTCGATTCCTAACCTGACACTGGAAATCGTGTGCTGTCGCCTTTTCGAAATTTCTCCATCAACATGCAGCCATCGCTGCGGCTTTCTGTTATACGTCCGTACGTGGATGAAGTTTTCAAGCAAAACAGCTAAGTTTAAAAAATAAAGGCACCACTCACATGTTTTAACCGTAAAGAAGAACAATAATAAAAAAAAATGTAAGCAAAAAATGTTCTTGTGTTTGTTGCAGCGAAGTAAAAAAGATAAACAGCGACTTGAATCGGCGACGGGCCGGCGCCGAAAAAAGCGCGCGAAAAAATTTTGGCTGACCGGAAGTGAATTTGCACCTGGGTAGCAACCGTATAGCTTAGCAACGAGATACTTTTATGGGCCCTTAAACCCACGTTTCTCAAAAGTCCCGCAAGCTTTTCGGGCCGGTAAAGCCATTTTTGATAAATCTGTATCTAAAAACAAAGCGGTGTATACTCCTGAAAAATGTTGTATGAAAGGAACTTCTGGTTATACTAAGAGTATGTAAATAAAACAGCTCTATAAAGTTTGAGATTATGCCACGGCTTTCCGGGTGCGAAAACTTTGCGGGACCTTCGAGAAGCAAGCCCCAGGGCTCGAACCCGGATCGCTTCGATCCGGGGTTGAGCGCACTAACCATGAGGCAATTGTGCCTCCACTATATAAGTACTTTACTTAATAACGTACGTTTTCGTAACCAAGTCACTCAGATGTTTTAGAATAGCTGGAATCAGGAAGATCAAAACTGGGTCGAGACAAGGATGAATCGAAGATGAGTTCTGTTCTGGTGAGGGTGTCCTGGCCTAACAGCCATATATGTGAACGCAGGTCCTTTTCAGGGGCAGCTAATTTAACCTTTTCTCTATGGAGCAGTGCCCCTATTACCACTAGGACTGCTTTTAATATGTTACAGCCGGATAAAACACCAAATGACGCTAATGGCTCTTAGCTGTCGTAAAAATCCGTTTCATGACGTTAAATATCGTTTTGATGACAACATAACATATCACATATTTTGTATGAAGTCACAAGTTTGGTGCGTCCAATTTTCTGTCATGTGACAATCATTTACATAGGCAAGGTAACCATAACGGATACGGATATCACATTGTCCACCTAACTGTTTAATCAAGATGAGGCTTATTCTGAATGTATTCACTTTATACCAGCATGAGTTTGCTAAGGTGAAATACATAATGTATCCTAAAATCCCGGGTTAACCTACTAAATCTGAAATCTGCAGGGTCATTCCTTTGGGAACTTTTATAAGGTGTATCACTTGCAACTTGCCGACAAACAATACCGTTCTGGTTACGCTACGTTGACGACACCTTTACCGCCGTTCACAAAGACGAATTGACGCTTTTCACGACCACTTAAACGAACAGAACGCTGACATCCAGTTTACCAAAGAAATCGAAGAGAATGGAAAACTTCCTTTTCTAGACTGTTTGGTAAGCCGCGACAACAACGAACTACGAACGACAGTGTACAGAAAACCGACGCATACCGACAGATTACTTGACGAATCATCCTATAACCCGACTTCACACAAAGCCACGACTATAAAGACTTTAACGAGACGAGCGCAACTAGTTTGTGATACACTGACCGGACAGCTTAGGTGACGAAAACAAATACCTTGAACTTGCTTTTATCAAAAACAACTACAACACTGACTTTATTAGACAAAACATTTACAGACCTACTGAAGCTGACGCAACAAATCAGAACCCGACACATGTTACTGCAGTGACTATACCTTACATTAATAAAGGGCACTTCTGAGACCATCTCACGGATCTTACAGCCCTAATACATCCGCGTAGCCCACAAACCTACAGCTACGTTACGGCACTTACTGACTAACGTTAAAGACCGAGACGAACCCAACAACAGACAGGGAGCAGTTTACAAGATCAAATGCTCCGACTGCCCGGCTTCCTACATTGGTGAGACTGGCAGAAACCTTAACACGAGACCGACTGAACACAAACGAGCCACGAGAAATAGTGATGCCAACAATCACATTGCTGTGCATCATCAACTGACAAACCACAACACTGACTGGGACTCTGCTCAATGCTTACAACTTAATGCTTACAAGACTTACAACATCGACTGACAAACACTATTCATTTGACTCTGAAGATGACTTCCGCTCCGCTGTCGAAACGTCAGTCACCAATAACAGTTCTTTTCAGAACTACACACACCTGGACGATCACACAATACGAACTACTGTTTCTACTGTCTTGACCTGTATTAAACGGTCACTTTTTAAAAGGAAACCACTCAAATACTATTTCTTACAATTACAAATAGCACCCCAGGTAATTGATTTCCTTGTTTATTTTCACAAATCATTAAATCGCCGAATACTGTTTCTGCCTTGATCTCAAAAGTCTTATCAGGATTGCCGATCGAATTCTTTAATTAATTTTTGTTTAAGCCAGTTGCACGAGAAGTCATCCCCTTGAAAATGATATTCTTATGGCACTTCTAGAGCATAGCCACCTCCTCTCTATACGCGCTTCCCCTTAATGATGGCATTTCCTGAATTCGATGGTCTCTTTAAAAACTTAGTCAACCATGTTGCCATTACTCCCTTTCTATGATCTATTTTTCTCAAACCATGTTATTGTTGCAGTTACTTTTAACCGAGTGAGTTTTTGAGCGCTTTTAAGCATAAGCTGTACACTACATCATTAACTGTAATATAAAATGGAATTTTTACCGTGTTCTGATCTGTATTTTGTACAACCTGTTGTAAGCGGTCACCCTGTATTAAGTGGTCACTTGGCCATTCCCCGAGGGTGACCGCTTAATACAGGTTCAACTATAACCTGTAAAGGCCAGACAACTAACACAGGGTTCTATTTCAGCTGAAATAACAAAAAGTCGGAAATTTAGACTTTTTCCAAGTTATGTGAGAAATTTGGCACAACCGGCTTTGAACTTCGGATCTCTGCAGACCATCAATTTTGCTTCTCTGAACAAAAGCCGATCACAGCTGGATAACATCACCATGCCAACATATTTATCTCAGCCAATCAGTATTCATTTTTATTGTATATATAGCGAGAATTTTAGGCAATAAACCTTGCAAATAGAACTCTATATGTGCTGTATTTCACCGGTGAAAAAAGCGATACGCCCAATCAGGTTTGCGTATAGCGTTCTTCACATGTGAAAAATATAACCAATCACCGTTCATGATAGAATCACTTAGCCAATCAGAGTTAAGCACTCTAATGGCTTCCGAGAAGCGCGGGCTTGAAATCAGCGTCCGCTTGAAGTTTGTGTCTCGATAACATGGCTTCGGTTCCCGTTTTACTTCACTTTCGGAAAAACAGCAATGGAATTTATCTAACAAATATCTTGAGCGCTAGAACTTCAGTTTGAGAAACAATGGCCATTCAAGAAACCGAGGAAGTAAATTTAACATCAGAAAGCCAACATCATTCAAGGAGGAACATTCAAATTTAAACAGTGTAAGTCAACAGAGTCCGAATTTGTCTTTGCACAGCGCGAAACGTCGCCATGACATAATTGAATCTGACAGTAATTATGGACAAACGAAAAGATTTCTCACTATGTATTTACGAATTCTCCCCTATTATATTTAAGCTTGTGTAGGCTCGTTGTACGCCTATATCTGGACTGGAAAGCGGATTTGTTTTTCATTACGCTCGGTCATGTATTACGTTCTCAGCGTTCTGCATGTAAACTTATGGTGCTGGAAAAAACTAAAACTGATTTAATGGTTGTGTTTAATTCTCGTTATATATACAATAAACAGATTACAGCATAGAAAGTGCTTTGTACGGATTTTTATTCACTTGTTGCAAAACTTTGAAAACTCACTCGTTCGCTGCGCTCACTCGTTCGTTTTGCAAAGTTTTGCAACTCGTGAATAAAAATCCGTACGTCACACTTTCTATGAAGTAATCTATTTGTATTCACCGATTCAAAATTCAAAGCCGTGTAGGCAGGCTACCAACTTTCAGACCAAAACAGACCAAAAATCAAACCCTATGAGTCCCACACATCCATATAGCTCATTTCTGGGAGTAACATCTCCCTCTGTTTATGTTGACAATGTTATTAGAGAAAACATTGCTATCCTAGTGCATGTTGTTGCTACATGCTTACCTGGGTGCACTGGAGATTCGTGTGTGATCTGTCTCACTGCAGGTCTACTCTGACTTGTTGAATATGCTTTATGACTTACAGGTTTTTCCAAAGCTATGAAAACAAAATGCAAGACGATTTTTAAATCATGTAACCGCGCTTTAAAATTAACTTGTTGAGTTTTAGCACTATGTGTAGCACAGGCGGCCTAAGCTCTCCTTGTGATGAATTAATATGCGAACGTTCAGCTCTTGAAACGTGACATTTAATCTTTATGCAAACGTTCAGCTCGTAAAACGTGACATAGTTACCGCCGTCATCTACTGTTACATTACGACCGAATTTCATTACGCGAAACGTGACTCTGGCTGCCTTTCAGCATATCGTATCTGATTACATTCTTTGCATACCGTTTGTTTAGCGTGACTTGTAATCGGAGATATTTGTTTACCTCCAAGGAAAAACACCTTGACCTTTCAAACGAATACAAATTTACATATGTTAAGAGGGTTTTTGACGAGCGCTGAGGCTTTAACTTTTTCCGAGAAAATTTGAATTCCACCATTGTTTCTGGCGAAGTAAACGCGATCTTATTTATCACCGTCAGCGCATTCTATGGCTGACGCCAGACACGATACCTTTTTTAGCGCATTGAATATTCCCTTCGAAAGTAAAGAGAGACAAAAATATCAGATTACAAAATCACCTCCTGTGTTTGCACGCAAAACAAAAATACAGCTTTACTCTGGATAATTTCAGCCTTAGTAGCCAGAACTGGTCCCAAATTACATTCTTTATCCTTGCTAATGTCCTGACGTCCATCTCCGAGGGATTTTGGCCCAATTTTGATCAAATAAAACATTTCTCCCCGGCGGCCATGTTCTTTGTCTAATAGTTAATTGGCTAACTTGACAAAACTCTCCTGAGGGAGAATATGGCGTAAAGAGCTGAGAAATGGCCTGTAATTGGCTGATGATAACATCATCCGCGGAGGTTCGGGAATAGTCACCGACAAAACTAAAACAAGAACCGCGGCGCGGCGTGTATCTGATTACATTCTTTGCATAGCGTGGGTCTAGCGTGACTTGTAATAGCCCTTTTCACGGTTAGCTTTTCTCATTTGCATTACAATGAATTCTAGCATGTATGTGAGGCAATTTCGGGCTATTTTGCAGTTTTAGCCCGAAATTGCCTCGCATCCACGTTGGGTTACATTGTAATGCAAATGAGAAAAATTAACCGTGAAATGGGCTATTGGAGTATTTTGTTTACGTCTAAGGAAAAAATACCTTGACCTTTCAAATGAATATAAATTTACATATGTTAAAAGGGTTTTGACGAGGGCGAAGTTAACACGATCTTCTTTATCACTGTCAGGGCATTCCATGGCGGACGCCAGACGTAATACTTTTTTTAGCGCATTGAATATTCCCTTCGAAGGTGCACAGAAACAAAAATTTCAGATTACAAAATCACCTCCTGCGTTGTGCACGCAAAACGAAAATACAGCTTAACTCTAAATAATTTCAGCGTTAGTAGCCAGTAACTGGTACCAAAATAGATTCGTTATCCTTACAAATGTCCTGACGTCCATCTCCGAGGGATTTTAACCCAAGTTTCACCAAATAAACATTCCCAGGACCGCGGCCATTTTAGCCTGAATAGTTAATTGGCTAACTTGACAAAACTCTTCTGAGGGGGGATATGACGAAAAGAGCTGAGAAATGGCTTGTAATTGGCTAACGATGACATCATCATGTGACGATAATTGGCCGAGTGGGAGTACGGGAATAGTCACCGACAAAACTAAAAAATAGGTCCGCAATGCGTACTTGGGGTCTTATGCTTAATTTTATTCCTTTCACTTGGAATTCTGTTTTCAAATGCCAGTGTGTGGGAGTTCAATTGCTACAAGTGAGAAGGTAGACAAGCCCTTACAATTTTTAAGTAGGAAATGTATGGCAGAATACTGTTTACTTAATACTCTCGTTATCCTCTAACAATAATTTATTTTGCTTTTAGTCCGAATGCAATGGGACATAGCACAACATCTTTCAATTTAGCCATTTTTTTGTGCATAATGTCCAATGCTAGTTTTAACTCTCTGAACTTGGCACTGTTTACACATGTACAAGTGAATTTGCACATGTTGTGTCAAGAGGTTTTGATGTTATGATGACTCAGAATGTTTAAATTCATAACAACATCAACAACTAAGCACGTGGCATTGTCAGTTGTTTTTTTGAGTGATGAGCTCTATCCAAAAAGAACAGTAGGCAGTAAGGTTTGGGTGAAAAACATGCCGTGAAGCAGCTGGGCAAGATACTCACGGCGTATCGTTTGTTCATTTGTTGATGATTTTCTCAGACTTAATCATTTGTTAGTTAGGAGGTATAACAATCTTGACAATTCCTCAGTTTTAGCTGGAGAATATTGGGTCATGTGATGTGTTAAGAACAAAAGTGTGCAAGTGAAAATAATTGATGGATTATACATAAACAATAGCCTTCATTTGGCGAGAAAATATGCTAAGCTATTTGTCCCCGGACATTATCTGTTTCAAGAAGAGAATAGTTTTCCGAGAGCGTAGCTCGAGGAAAGCTGTGAGCTTCGAGGAACAGATAATGTCCAAGGACAAATATCTGAGCAAATTTTCTCCCCAAATGGAGGCTATTGTATTTATTATCCTTCAAATATTTTTCGCAACGCATGCAGTTTTGAAAATTGGGGTATGTTCTCGGATATTACCCAGTCAGTTTAGCTGGTTAACATTCAGTCACATGACATGGTTAGACCAACTGCACGAAAGCAAACATATTTCATGGATTATAATTGTACTTATGCCATGCCATAGAAAAAAACCCAACCAATCAGAATGCAGGAAATCTGTTAAATAATTGTCAGTATTCCACCGAATCTTCCCAACGATCAGTGCAATTTAACTGTATCACACCCAACCTTCCCATCTGGCTACTGTATTTTCTAAGGCATGGTATAAAATAGTTATTCAATCCTTTCTGGTGGGAAAACCGTAGAATATCCCAATTAACACTTACATTTTTTTCTTGGTATACACACTCACCTAAAGTGTACCATACGGAAGGGTTGCATAACTAGCAGGCCTTCTTTCTCTCCTGTACTGTATTTGTATTTTGTTTATAGAAAGGAATAAAAATATGTTTTCACATCTTTCTCTTCTTGGACATATTCATGAAGTATGCTATGATACAATTGTCTTTTTAAAAAACTTAAAACGCAAGAGGCCCCCCCCCCCCCCCCCACACAAAAAAGTTACCCATTTTAGAAACAGCAGGAGCTTCCTGACTACAGGCAAAAGTGATACATGTATTTTAACTGGTAATAAATTTGGCAATTATTATGCACACAGAAATCCACAGCTTGAAATGTTTGATATTTGAACTTTCTTGGCTTTATCACATATAAAATTATATTTAAAAAAAATTTTTTCCAGTTTCTTTCATATTTTAACTTCATGTTTGGAATATGGCTGTATTGTGTCATTTTTGTGTTTATAAAATTTAGAAAATTACTACATCTCTTCAAAAAGGGAGTATACTTATTTCCATAATTAAAGTAAGGGATAGTGTAGACTGAAGTAATTGTGTAGTTTTATTGTATTGCGTGTAAGCCAGTTTCCTGCTGACGACCTTAGATGTTATAATACTCGTGTAATTAAATCTACTTCTCTCGATACAGTGGCACTTAACTGAAAAAAAAACTAGAGTCAGCAGACACAGTGGTTGTAGTATCAATGATATCAAATATTGCAGGACATGGATTTTCCTCCACATCACTTGCTTGCAATATGAGCAATGGGATGACTGATGTAAACATTGTAGCATATCATTTGTGTAAACCAAACCATTCACCTCATTCCACAACTGTAATATCCAACAACGTCTTTCAATATTGGCAATTAAACACATTTAAGTATTAAAAACATCATATTCCAAAATCGGTCTCTACAAGTGAAAAAGCATCCTTGACTTTGACAAAATTGTCGTGATAGCCGATCGTTGACCGGTATTGTTCGATTGTTGTTCCTACGCTAGCGGCTAATAACAGACAACAGTAGTGCAAGACTCTTATCCAGGTAAGTACTTTGAGAGTAGGTGTAAACCCACACCAATAGTTCAAACCGATAAAATACTTACTGGCTTGTGAGAGCTTGCGAGACACTCGTGAAATTATACGCCTGAGATAAGCTTACTTGTGAGCTATGTGTTGCGGGTGTTGCAACTCGCACCGGATTTCAAAGCCAAGTGAATGTGGGCTTGCGAAAGCGTCTTAGCTTCAGTGCAATCCGCAATACAACACAAGGCGAGTCTAGATTATGTTGCCTTTCCTCGCCGAGGAAACTCCGCTTCAGCAACACCTGAATGAAATAACAAAGAACAAACTGAACGAACAAGAAGCAAGTACAGTTAATTTTCGAAATGAAAGAAAGAAAACCAATCATAAACAGCACGGACAGAGCAATTTTGAAATAGAACATAGCGCTACCTTGAACAAATACTACTGATTTGCGGCGGAAAGTTCTTCAAAATTTTCCCAACAAGGGGAATACGGCTGCAATTTAATGGAGACATTGCGACAACAACACGCTAGAAGCAGCAATGGCCGACGAAACAACTTGGAAACATCTAAAACGGGAAAAATTAACGCCCGGGCGGAGTGTGGGGGTATTCAGCGGACATGGTTTTATAAGAACAAATACGTTGTGTAAGCGTACACGGATTTCACCAACCTCTTTCCCAGGGTCCTCTCTCTACTTCTCGAAGTAGAGAGAGGACCCTGAGAAAGAGGTTGACATTTCACATGCGTAACAAGACACACTTTTCCCGCGTAAAAGGTAAATACCTTATTCGTACTAATTTTCGCGAGGCTTTAATTTCGCGATTTTCGCGATTTGTAAAAAATCGCGAAATTAAAGACTCGCTAAAATTAGGATACGCGACAATTAAACACGCGAAATTTAATACACTTCTATAATTGCTTTAATCAATGATTAACTGCGTTTACAGCTACATGATAAATTGTCATCAGTCTATTTATCTTCTACTTCAGCACTTTCTTCATCCAAATCACTGATTTCTTCTTCTTGTACATGTAGCTCTTTTAAAACATCTTTGTGCAGTCATTGATTTGCAGTATTTGCTTGATTTGTTTGATTATAAACTCTATTCTGTTACCTAATTGCAAATCATTATGGTAAATCAATCGTTATGTAAGTGATCATTCAATAAAAGACGGTTTTCTTAAGTCTGTCTTTTCTCAATTTTCGCGAAATTAAATGCTGTAAAATTTATCATTTTTCGCAAAATCGCGAAAACTAATGCTCGAGAAATATTGGTGTTCCAAATTCGCGAAATCATTTAAGTGCCCGCGAAAATTAGTTGGGACCGTCAAAATCAATTCGTTATAGCGCGGATTTCGTTATAGCAAGGTCGTTATAACGGGGGTTTGTTTCCACATATTCTACTGTAATTCTGCCGGGCTTTCAAATGTTGTTCGTTAAAACGGGGTCTTCGTTATAGCGGGGTTCGTTATAGCGGGGTACCACTGTATGGTGGACAAAGAGGACGAGGAGTATCTCCGTCTGCATTTGCAAGATTAATAGAAAGGAAAATGGCTATGTTTTTGGTTTTTTCGAGGGTGATCTTAAAGAATTTCTGAAGAATATATGTCTTCGAATTCAAGCTGGCTTTGTACTGTCAGAGCGCCATAGCAAGGAAGATAATCATAAGCAGTATTCGTCAACAGGTACAGTATGCATGTATTTCATGATATCCATAAAAGACACAGTCCACACTCTATTAAGAGGCCACCCTCTTGAGAGTAGCTGCTTAATAGAGGTTGGTTGCTTTATGGGTTTTCTCAGGATATCTTTTCGTTTTTTACCAATGGGCTAATTTCTTGGTGAACTTACGTAAAACGTGTGCTTTAAAGTTTGTATCGGTCGCCTTTTTCATTTCGGACTCTTATCTGTCAGCGCCTTGTCCAAAACATATTAAGAAAGCCTAAACTACGCTTGATAAGTTTTGTATTGGCCTCTTAGAAAAGCCTTTTATAAGACGAAACAAAACCCCCATGAGGACGATCAGAAAGCTTGTCGCGTCTGCTACTAGAGGTTGCTGTTCAATAGGCGGATTTTGTTTGCAGTATGTTACTGACAATAACTACAGCAGTTTGATAAATGGTTGTTTTTCGCTAAGTCGCCCCTTCATGGGGTCATGGTCAATTGACCTTAGGAGAAAATCACGTGCACGACTGTATTTTTAGACCTATCATTCACAGAAAAGAAGACGTATTATAATTAATGGAAGAGCTCCAGTTTTTGTTAAACTTATTCATTTGAAATAGCGCCGCCGGTGTGGGAGGACAAGAGAGGAAAATGTACCCATCCATTTTGGGGGTCGCCCAATTCAGATTCTTGCATCACAGACGTGGCATTGCCTGCATTGACCCCTAAAAGTAAGTGACGAGTATTACTAATCATAATTTGCTCACAGAAAAAACGAAAACAGAAACAGAAACGCGACTGAGATATTTGCTTATTTCAAAGTAAGAACGAAGTCGGCTCTGTATTTTTCCTCGATAGGATACGCGGGGTGGTTTGAAACCCAAGAAACCAGGGGAGCATGCCTCGGTGTCAGCTACTCCAAAGTCCTCTCACAGCCATTCTTTTTTGGCCCTCACTGACAACCAGTTTATAGTTGATTGCACTGTTCACTAGCCGCAGATTATTTGTCTTATTAAACGGCATTTTTGTTTTGAAGCGAGTTTTTATTCCATTTGCAAATTCTTGATCCTCTTACCAGCTGTTTTGAACCCGGCATGATAATATATAGATTACATGTCGGTAAACCTAAAGGTGAAACCAGAAAAATACTCTTCTTTTTTTCTTTACCGTTAAATTAATTAAACCTTACTCAGCTGCCACAGTGGTGGAGCAACGTACTTCATTATGCCTCGGAAAAGTCCAGGTTGTGTCCACTTTCTATAAATCGGCAAGCTACGATTCGATTGTAATAAATTTTTGCGGGACGATCCGTGTGCAGCGGCGTACATGTAACTTATGTACAGAAGAAGGGAAAAAGAATTGAGCATTATAATTAAATGTGTAAACAGAGGTAAAAATGATACCAGATGTACAACATTGAACGAATCCACACTTTTGAAAGGTTTAAGCGCTAGTTGGTCACAATTGACGACACCCAAATAAAATAATTAACCTTAAAGACCTGTGTGGGCGGAAGTGAAAGGTACTTTGATATTCCGTGACGCTTACACAACATATTTCTGTATAAAAACCATGTCCGCTGAATACCCCACACTCGCCCGGGCGTTAATTTTTCCCCATCTAAACTAGTACCCAGACTATTCCGGCATACTCTCCGAGATTTGTCACGTGTCATCTCGTCCTCAAAGTGACAGACTGACAAACTGACAAGATTGCCCCATGACTTAGGGTCTTAATGCAGAGCATAAGACCCCAAAAAACTAAGCCGAAGGCCGAGCAAGAACCGCCCATGCATGAAATGTATTGTAGCCCATAAATATGAGTTATTGACCATGGCGTGAGGCCAAGATTACTGGATATTGGTCAAGTTCTTTTTCCTGTGGGTTTTGGACCGAGACAGCGTCAAGTCGATAACCACGCAGAAAAGAACGAGGCCAATATCCAGCCATCTTGGCGTCACGCTTGCTCAATAAAGGATTTATTTTATGGACAAGTGTTATTTTACACAATAGATGTAACGGAGGGTTTAGCTCAGAAAAGCTGCTTCACTTGTTCAGCAACTGGTTTATTTCATGTCTTCTTTCTGCTACAGCCAGCAATAAAACTAATTCGAACCGAAAACTAGCGCTTAAGTTCGCTCGCATTACGTCCACTCACTGAGCTGTGATTAATCAGTTGCCGAATTCCTAAGGGTGAATGAGAACATTGGCAACAGTGGTTTCTTTGATAGCCGAATAGGTGCTTCGAACCGCGCAAGTTAGAATTTAAGGAAATAACGACTTAAACCTCGGAGAGTCTGAAGCTTTAACCCAAGGCTAACTTATACTGTAGATTTTGGTACCAGTTACAGCTGTGGACTGGACAAAATGCGTTTAAACCTAACTGAATGTGATCCTAATTTTAAACAGCAGCAAGCTAAAAACAAAAGCTATATTATATGAAAGAGTAAATATTTCTGCGTAGGTAAGCTAACCACTAAATACACTGTAGTACGTAGTGTCATTATTCGAAGACATCAGAAAATAGGCTTTACGTAGAACTTTGATCATATGCTCACGTGGGAAAGTTTGGTAACATAGTAATGTGCTATGTGAACGAGTTAAATTTATTCCTTGGTATTACAAACTTCAACGAATATTAATTACAGTACTGAACCTTTTCTTATAACTGAAAACCCCGCTGATGTGGCCATCCCGTTAATTATGTGGCTAATGGCCACGATCTGAGATCTAACCTGTCAAATCCTCTTTAATTTTACACCGTTTATACAGCCACTCAAACCAGCTATGTTCATCTTTCTATTGTTATCATTGTATGTACTGATTGAAGTTTAGGAAAGAGAAGTTGTTTCGAAATGCCATTAGATATATCTGTTAAAGCCTCGGCCAAAACCGTAGGGTTGTCACGCAACGCTTCTCCTCCACCAGTGGCGCTCTTCACGATGTTGCGTTCGGACGAAGTGGAACGCAAGTCTAATTTTGTTGCGTGACTATGGGAGAGTTAGTTGCCCTGTGTAAGGTTATAGGCTGGAAAAATCCACATCCTATAAGGGCACAAAAATGGCCACCCCGCTTAATTTTTGCAGGGGCATGTCACGGCATAGGTATTAACTATGTCACGGCCAGTAAACTGGTACCGTAAGTGAGACATGTGACGAACATGTGAGCACGTGAGCAGGCAATGTAGACTGTGGTCCTTCTTTCAATGTGCTCTCGATCTCATTCTTTCGCCGTGGAATTTTGAGGCTGAGTAATATGATATTCAACAGTCCTTTCTAGTATGATGTTATTTAAACGTTCGTTCGAGCTCACGATGAGCTTGGTTATTTTATATGTTCACGAGCACGATCGCCTAGGCTTTGGGATGTTAACTGTGGAAACCAGTTGTATTAAATTTGATTGCATTTGTGGATTTACTTCCAGTTGCGATAGAAAAGGTCAAGTAGTATCCGGTCGAATATTATTGGAATCAGTGGAAGAGTACTCTGAAGGAAAGATCCATATGAGTGAACCTGAACCAGGGGACGGAAATGTAAATTACTGTGTACTTTGTTAATCAGGCCAGGGGAAAT
>JAHPZR010040793.1:22500-32686 GCA_019787425.1 Platygyra sinensis | reverse complement strand
AAAATTTTAGTGTCCTGTCGTCAAGTTAACAAGTCAGGAAAGGCACTGAAATCAAGCCTCTTTTCTCACTGGAAATGGCATTAAATGTGCACAAAAAGAGACTTGCAATTTCAAAAACCATATCAGATTGTAAAAAGTGAAAAATATGAAAAATTTTGTGCCTCCAAGCTCTTAATTTGGCGCCAAAACTGAACCGCCGGTGTTCGGCATGGCACCTCGCTCGTAGTTCGTCGAGTGTCGTCAGGTAGGCGAATAGTTGTGTTATTTTGAACAAAGTATGCTTTTCCTCGTCAAATTTAACCCAGAATTCTCAAGTTAACTACTAGTTAAGGCCACAGCAACTTACTCACTGTCTTTAGTTTTGTTAATTGCGAAGAGAAAGACTATTATCGTGTCGTTTCGGTAGGACACCTAATTTTTGACTGCCGCTTGTACTGCGAACGCAGCTGCCGTATGCAAGGTTACATGATTGTAAAATCCCCAAGGAAAAAGAACATGAATGTTAATATAAATATAACTAACCAAGATGGATCATGCCACTCCTTAGAACGGAGGACCACATTAAATATTAGGAGTAATGATCGACAGTGCTTTAACTTGGAAATATCCCATCTCATATGTGTGCGCTAAGCTTTCACGGAATACAGGAGTAATCTCTAAGTTGAGGCATTATCTCCCTGTTAAACATCTTATGCAGATCTATTACAATCTTATTTATCCTTACATTTCGTACGCTATTGTTGCCTGAGGCAGCACCAGCAAGACAAATTTACATAAAATACAAACTAACCAAAATCATGTTATGATGTGTCCGAATCAACCTTCACCTCTTAAAAATAGACAGCGAAATAACAGCAGTGCTTTTGAAGAATTCTTTGCGTATCTGAGACTGTTTACAGCCCTCTATTTTCTCATATTCAGTTCATTGAATCGTTGAACGCGCGGGCAAAATCCAGAGGTGTGCGTGGAAAAATAGAGAGTCTGTGAACATTTTATGCATATAACGTAGTATCAAAACTTCTCGAACATCAAAACCAGGCGCAGTCTAAATTGACATTAAAATTTTGCAGTTCTTCAATCGTGGACCAAAGTCCTTCGGACACTTACGTAATTAAACGAATTATCTGTGTTTTACTACTGACGTTTGAAAAAAGCGCTGCTTTCCTTTTAAAACGCGTTACTGTTCCGACTCCCCACCCAATACAATGTTGAAAATCAGAAGAAAATGCAGGTAGTGAGTAGTTTTCAACATTTTTGGGGGGCGGGGGATGGGGGCGAAGGTAGGCAGGTGAAGTAGTAGTCGCGTCTGGCGTGTGTGCAATGGCGCCAAAAGGGCAAGACTTTTGTCCATGATTGTAGGTGCGCGCTCTTTAGATGATCCAACAATTTTGAAGTTTGAAGTAGCGTAACGGTAAATTCTCTTTAAGTATTCTCGGGAACTATGCAGCGGAATTATTCAGCAGTACTTCTTAAATTTGGAAATTCTTGTTTCTTTCAATTTTGCTCCGAAACTGTTTGTCTTGCTTTATATAAACTGGCTCCCGATTAAGAGTGACTAACTGGAGTTTTATTTTAGAATTAATAAATGGAAAATGGAATGGCGATGTGTTACCTTGACTACGAGCAGTCCCTCTTTTTCCTCAGTTCGTTGAGCAAGAAGCAAATTTAAATAGAGCGGAACATTCGAGAAAACGTCTAAAAACTATACAGCGGCGTAATCTTTTATTAGCACTTTGTAGATGTTTTATCACCGACGTTCGTATAGAGTAGCCTTTACAAGACCCAATTTACAATCAGTTAGAATTAAGTTACAATACCAAATGTGTAGAGGGTTTTACCTTTTCATTTCAAATTTAGTATGTTCAGTTCAATAAAGAGAAGCATTCAGCATATCCACTGAACAAATATGTTTTTATGCAAATAAAGATCGTATAGCCTACGGCGTTGTTAAAGTCCAGACAAAGATCTTTTGTCTATTGAAGCTATGAACTATATTATTCACCTCAAAAAGTTGACAAATTTGAATAACAAAATGAGTGTTTTGAAAGCGAAAGAAGCTAAAAATATGACTACAGCAAAGCTGTTTTCAGTTGCTATTCGGACGTTTCTACGCTTCTATGCTGTAATATCCTACGCCTTTGTTTCTGTTGTTTCCTGATCTAAGAAGTGCGAGAAGAAGAGGGAAAATAAAATGGAATTCGAAAGCGGACTTTGAGAAAGTCTAACATAGACTTTTTCAAATAATTTGAGCATAACTACAACTTTGTTATATAAGCAAAAATCGGTCGGAAAGTGCAAGACTGAAAATGCTGTCCAGCTCACCTTTATCTTGCTTGATGTAAGGTTTCTTGTACGGCAACACAAGTTCCAGTTCACCCACAACAGGCACGTGATCCATCAGATTATTCTTTGGTTCACGTTGCTTTACCGATGACACTGTGATGTCCCCTGTCATAGGACGTTCATCAGAGGGAACTTTGACTGAGAAGATAAAGGTATCTTTGTACGCGATGAAAGGACGGCCAGGTTTCCGCCGCGGTGGCGAATGCTTGTTTTCATCTCCAGTGCATAAGTTATAGCGAGATATCTCAACCCCTTTGTGTTCTGTTAGATCAACTGTACTTGTGTCAAGGTTAAAGTCCCCTCCGATGATAAATGAGGATAGATTCTTACAGTTACAAACTTCACCCAAGAAGCAAATTAGACCATCCAATGCTTTTTTTATATTTGTTTTCGTCATACCTCTATATTTCGCATGCCATGAAACTGCTAAGAAAGATGCTCTTGTTTTAACGCTTGTTAATTTAACCATGGCAGTTCTTGTGCGTACCTCACTCACGTCTACATCAGATTTCTTCTGTTGCAACCTTTCCGTAATTTTAATGCTTGATGGATCAGTACCTTTCACAGATTGCCGGTCGCCCTTAAAATCGCTCGTGCGCCACATCACTGCCGCTTCCACATCCGTAAAAGCGAAGTCATACACACCAGGTCCAAAGTTCTCTATCACCTTTTCCTTAAGTCCAGGTGGAACTTCTTGACAAAATATCACAGAGGCAGGAAATTCCTTGATAGCTGATATAACCGCCTCCATCCGTTCAGCTGCAGTAGGAGGTGCAGCTCCTTTTTCTTTCTTAACGTTCATGTTGATTGTCATGATGGGATGATAATCTTTATCTTCAAGTTTGATTTCCATCGTCTTGAATTTTGCTTCCTAATATTTAACTTCGAGTATTTTTACAAATTTAAATGTCTGATTTTAGACTTGCCACAAGTCGAACTTCTTATAAACAATGGAATATTATTGGAAAGGACTTTTAGAAACTCTTGTTTGGTTACCACTTTTTGAATTTTGTTTCCTCTTCCCGGATATCTAACATTTGACTCTGAGTACCTTTACCAACTGTGGACGCTTCTTGAGTTCCTGCATTTGTAGGATCCTTCAACGATTATAAGGACACATTTGTAGCAATAGTCGTACTTGCTTGTTATTTTGCTCTCTTTTGCCAACAAACTACCCTCGCGATAGCGGAAGTAATTAGTCACAACACCCGCACCCTCCCCTCCCTCCCCTCAATTTTCGTACCCAAAGCAAACTTCCTCTCTGTCGCTCTCAACCGGCAAGGCCCTGGCACGAGAAAAAAAAGCCCCTCGGAAGAGGATTTTCATGAATTGTAGCCCTTGGTTGCTTGTTTCTTTCTCAAAAATATCACAGGCTAAAACGACTAAAACCGTTTGGAAAAAACTGCCTAAAAGCCTTTATGAAATAAAAGCTTAAGTGGAGAGTTTTTAGTGGATTTTTCTTCCGGATAGAGTTTTACTTCTGTTGCTTTCCGTGCAGGTGAGCCTATCATAATCGATAACTTGCCGCAAAGAGCGCAGATGAACACAATAGCTTCACGTCGCAAGGAAATAAACGTTGTCAGGGACTGATGTGCCTCGCTACATCATTTCAACGTAAGGTGATGGAAATAAATACTGAAATAATTAATGAAAATAAATGAATAAATAAATAAATAACGCCTACATTGATTTGCTTCCTGTGATTTGTACATGAGAATTGAACAAAAGCGAAGTATTGAAGTTGTAGTTGGCAAGATTTCCGTATTCTTCATCATGTTGAAAGAAACTAAAGCGCAAGAAGTACTGACAGTAGGTGTACCTTCGCAAAAAAATTCGCATTGCTCTGCAATATTCTACTGAGTAAAAAAAGTAAAGTTTTGGCTACAAATCTATTTCTTGTAAAGAGATGGGAATTCTCCACTTACCGTATTTTTTACCCGAAGCTCTAAATTAAAAAAGGACTAGCATTATTGTTGGGAAATTGACTCCAAAATGCATCTTGAAGTTAGCCGATTTAATTGCTGTAGCAGAAGAACAATCCGAGCAGACTCTCGCAATGTTTAGCTGAAATATTCTTTACAACGCAGAACACTAGCAACAACGTCAAGTTAAAACATATAACAATTTTTAATGATTCTTTCCGGACTCCACATATTAGATCCTTAAGAAACGAGAAGAAACCTGGTGTGAGTGCCACTGTCACTGGTGATAATACAACTTCTCATCGTATTTTTTGGTCTCCCAGCAACGGTTAAGACTGTTAGCTTGACAAATTTAATTGGCAGCATTTCATCTCTGCATATCCCGTAACCACATACACATAGGCACCACTGTAAAGAAGAGACTCGAGATTTTGTTCCCCGTCAACCTTGTTCACAGGCTCTCTCTCAAGGAATGCAGAGAAGAGAAAGCCTTGTAACGAGGTTGGTTCCCAGCTTCCCCGGCGTGTCATATTTCTGCAGTGACTCGAATGAGTGAAGATAAATTGCAACGAACCAGCGTGCAAGGTAACACATTGTACAGTCTACCTGTCAAACATTTGAGCCCAAAGCTTAAGAGAGGTATTCTCTTTTTCAAATACCACACACTTCTTTTACGGGTACTCATCATAGCAGTGTGATAAGTTCATTACTATCAACTGTTTTAATTTTTGGAACAATACATATTTGTTCGGAGTGTTTTTATTTAAGCCATGAAACATGACACAATTTTGTACGTTTTTGGTAGAACCGCCACTACGAGATAGTGCTCCGATAACAGAGTTTATAACTGTAACATACGATCACTAAAACGACCAGTTAATTCCACCCCATAGTCACAGTTCTTGAACACAAATTTCAACTGCATTTGGATCTAACAGATTTTGTTTCCTGGGTTAAGAAAATCCGAATCCCTAGTTACAAAAGAAATGACAAGACAGGTCGATCACTCTTGAAGATAACAAGGCTTTGACGGTTTTGTAGTACATTTAAATTATAGCTCAGAACCAGTCTTAACATGGAGTAATTGTCTGAATCCATCCGCGTACACAATGCAAGAGACCTGGAAGCAAAAGCTCTCCTTTCCAAGTCCAAGCCTTCTTTAGTGCCCGCATGGTGACAGTGAACAGTACAGTGATATTATAAGAAGACTCAAAACGGACCCCTGATCAAGGCTTTCATTCCCAGACTCAAAATATCAATTCTCTTCACTGGTTGCTATACAATTCCTTTAATTATAGTCATGAGAATTTGGTATTACATAAAGTCAACATCGTCTAATTTGTTCAATTCGCACCTCCCCGCCTGTCGTTAACTATACTGTAAGTGTTAAAAGAACTTAGATTTTGGTTAGCTATGCATGTTTTATAGAGTAAAACCAAAACAATTCAACCATAAGGCAATATTTCCAGGGCCGGAGAACATACTGCGCTAAAGTATGATTTTCAAATAAACGTCTCCATGGTAATTATCAAGAGTCTATTTTTAGGTCTAAGACACGTGGTATTCAGATATCCTTCTATTGTCACAGCATTCTAGCCTCTCCCTCCCCTCCCACGCGAAATGTCGAGTTGTAAATGTGTCAGGCGTCTGCGCTCCCGAGATGTTCTGACTCCTTGAGCCTGAGGCGAGCAAAATCTTCAAAGATTAAATCATCATCTTCATTCTTGTCAGGTCCACTGAAATAAAATGAGAAATGCCGGTATTATCACCTTATAACGAGAGAAACTGAAGGGTCAGAGGGTTCATCCTCCATATAGGCATTATTCAATGGGTAATCTGGTCCTATTTTCTAGACAGTGCTGGGGTTTCCCACACCGGAAGTGATCTAACAAAAACCGTGATCCTCCTCCGAGAACCAACAACACGACATTCTATACCTTAGTTCAAAACCATTATACTAACCTTAAAAGCCTATACACTAGACGTCCTCAACTAGACTTCTCCGAGTCGATTTTCGCTTTCGCCGGCCAAAACACACGCGCAAAAAAATCCCCAAACCTTATTCGAATCATGAGGTGTCTGACTGCTTATACATACATTTCACGTCTTACATACAAAACAGGTTATTTTTGTAGCTTTTAACTACGACATTAAACTGAATTCTGACTTGTCCGTATAGCTTATGAAACCCTTCGAGCAGGTGTGGTTTTCTTCACACGTGCATAACACGCGAGAACTAATCGTGTGCAATCAACTCCTACGTTCGCGAACGCGTTATCGCGCGAAAGGATTCATCAGAATGTATGAATCAGTTTAGTACAGTGGTACCCTGATAATCTGGCCGTTAACAGGTCACACAGATCTGGCTGTGTTAACGGGGGACCGTATTAAAAGGTTCATTACATAAGAAAATCGCTGATTACTTATTGTTCTGGGGCCCGCTTCTCGAAGGTCCCGAAAAGTTTTCCCACCCGGAAAGCCGTTTCAAAATCTCGAACCCTATGATTGCAGAGCTGTTTTATTCACATATTATTAATATGAACAGAGGGTTTCTTCATACACGAAGTTTCAGGCGTATACACCTCTCTGTTTTTAGATACAGATTAATTGAAATTGGCTTTTCGGGCCCCAAAAGTTTCCGGGGCTTTCGAGAAACGGGCCTCAGGTCAGAATTAAGTGGCCATAAGGTGGCCGTATGGGGGAAAGGTTCCACTACAGTTGCTTAGAGGCAAAAACATCAGAAGTTCTCTTTGTTCACACTCACTCGGTATCAAAGTCGATTAAGTTGTGATCCACAGCAGGTTCTTCAGATGAAGCAGCTACTAGAAAAAAAACGCAAATGACATACACATGACAAGAACATCAAAAAACCGTGCTACAGTGTAACAAGCTAAGCGAAACAAGAAATGGACGAATTCTGCTCAGTCCTAAAGAGCTAACACCTTTCTCGTCGAGTAACCGAGAGAAAACACGTTACTTAACCCTCCCCTTTCTGAGCATCGTACCTGCTGCTTCCTCTGCGTTCGTGTTCTGTTGTGGTGCTGGAGTGGGAGGAGGTGTCTCCTCGGGAGGCTTGGGGTGACTTAGCGTGAAAGGTAACTCCACAGTGACATCACTATCAGAAAAGAGAGTTTCATTAACAAACCGCCAGAAAAGAACCTGTGATCAACTAAATGCCAGAGAAGAACGTTTGATCAAAGCATTGACAAAACGTTTAATCAACAAACCGTCAGAAAAGAAAGTTTGATGAACATACTTTCCGAAAAGAACGTCGGGTTAAGAAATTGTTGGAAAAGAACATTTGATCAACAAACCATCAGAGAAGAACGTTTGATCAAAATCTGTTAAATAGGGATGTTTATCACTAGTCTTGCTTATCTCTAGTTCAACTCATTTGCATTGACTCGCTTACGGGTTTGGTAATTTAATTTTATTCTTTCCTTTTTTGTGACTTGATGCTTTGTTTATTACAATGCCCGCCTCGATTTGCCTACGTTATACGCGGGTGGTGTAAATTGATTTTAAAAAATAGGTAAAAAAAAGGGTAAAGTCAAGAGGCTGATCAGGCCAGAGCTTATCCCGGTTTCTATAGCATGAAGTGAACAGGAGTATTTCTACTCCCCCCTGGATGGGATGCTAGTCCATCGCAGGGTTACTCCTAGCATTAAATTCCCCAGTACCTATTTATACACCTGGGTGGTGAGAGGCACTGTGTGGGTAAAGTGTCTTGCCCAAGAACACAACACAATGTCCCCTGCCAGGGGCCCGTTACATGGCGGTCCCGAAAAGTTTTCGCACCCGGAAAGCCTGAGCACACCCAAAACCTCATGCTCACAAAGCTGTTTTATTCACATATTAATATGAACAGACGTTCTCTTCATACAAGAGGTTTCAGACGTGTACACCCCTCTGTTTTTAATACAAATTAATTGAAAATGGCTTTGCTGGCGTGAAAAGTTTCCGGGGATTTCAAGAAACGGGCCTCAGAGAGCTCGAGCCCGGACCGATCGCTTCGGAGACGAGCGCACAAACAATGAAGCCATCGCCAAGAGTTACTACGGGTGTTTTGAATATGTGACAAATTCGAAAGCTGGGTATGATCACACATTGAGTCATCCTAAAATTCCACAAACTTAAATGCTTAGCGTCCGCTTCATTTCTAACATCGCGCAAAGGTCTAACATTTCTAACATCGCGCAAACGGTAACATGCGCGTAAGCCTCGCGCAAATTTTTCACAATTCAACTCAAGTGCTAAGCGTTCTTTAAACAGGTGAAGACTTAAGACGACGCTGAAACGTCAGAGGCAAAACATCATAAAGGTTTTTCAACTGGTATCAGGTACTTACTCAGATTCTAGCGAAGCCACAGGACACTTGTATTGCGCAGTTGAAAATAAGCAAATGTCTGCAAACCGTCTTACTGAAAAAAACAAAACTCAAATTCTGCTCTAGACTACGAGTAGTACGTCTTTCGCTTATTCCGTCGAGCAAGACCATAAAAAAACTGCAAGGAAAAAATAGTCGCGTCAAATCGCGAGGGCCAGACGCTGGGGAAATGTTTTACTTCATAAAATCAAGTTATTGGTTTCTATGGAAAACGATGGGCTGTGAATTAATCCCATAGATCTCTCAACTTGAAGTTGTTAAACGTAGATTAATCGGCCTTTTTACCTGTGCCACGCTTCTAGCATTCAAACAAAAAATAAAATAATAAACCGCACCGCGTGATTTATCATGCCGAATTTTGTAAGTATGTGATACGATATGTGACCCCTAACTTGCCAATTTTTACAAAGAAATGTGTATACCGGGGTTAAAATGCTAATTGTTCCCCCCCCCCCACCCCAAAGAATAAATTTCTTTGTAAGTTTGGGGTCCCATACAATTATGAGTTTGCAACGGATTGTTACAGAACGTCGTAGATTTAGTAGTTCGCCATGATAAATTGAACTTTTGAGGTGGTTTGCTATTTACTTGAAAAACAGAAAAATAGTTGATATTGCGTTGACATTGGTAACAAGTTCCATTGCCGTAGCTGGTCAGTGAAGCTCACGTGGACTTTGCCCCGAAATCGGAAGGACTAACGCTCAAAACATCCACATCACTAACCTGTTACGACGGTCAACTCCCATTTATGAGCTTCAAGTTAATAAATGACTACATGCAGATAATTTTTTTTACCCACCTACTCAAAATGAACCCTTCACACCATAGTTTATAGAGGGGACTGGTTAAGAAGCCCGGCAAACATCAAAGGAGCAAGCAAAGATGCCAAGATTTATGTTGGAAGGAGTCCATGACTATGCACATGCACAAAATTTGGTCTTGCGCTCATACATATTTATTTATTTATTTATTTATTTATTTATTTATTTATTTAACTTTATTAATACACGGATAAAACATCAGGACTTAAAATAAATACTAAAGATACTAATTTACAACTAGTAAAAATCTAAAAAACAAAACAAAACAATAACAAAGTGCCTGCTTTCCATGAATGCCGTGTGATTAATTTAATCATTATCAAAAAGGAAACCCCTACAACCGGATTTAAAACTAGCAAGCGTTTGTGCTTGCCGCAGATTCGAAGGTAAGCTGTTCCACAGCACCGCACCACTATAGCTGAAACTGTTTTTTAGAAAATTGGTGCTGGGGAGTGGAAAAGCTAGTTTGCCCTCACAATTCCTAAGAGAATAGGTAGATGTTGCACTCCGATCAATAAACATTGATTTCAGATAATCGGGGGCGAGACCATTCAGGGATTTATAGACCATAGTGGCTGTTTTCAATTCTCGTTGAAGATTAAGTTTTGCCAGCCAAGTCTAACAACGAGATCATCCACATTGGCATCATATGAAGAAGAGGTCAAAATACGAGCAGCGCGATTCTGTAGTTTTTGTAGTTTAATAGAAAGAGA
>JAHPZR010040793.1:15000-17500 GCA_019787425.1 Platygyra sinensis | reverse complement strand
TGGAATCCACAAAGAAAAATAGGGGTAGCCACGCATTTTTTCGAGATAATTAGCCTTGAATCTCAACAAAAATGCTGACATCAGCATTTTTCTGAAAAAACCGGGAAACGATATTTCTTCACAGATTTCCTTAGAATTCGCCTTTACATACAGAAAGGCAAACACATTTAAAAAGATCTTTAAACTACATGGCAAATGGTAACATTAAAATCATTTTTGTTACGTTTTTAGTGACAAAATCGTTGCAAAATCGCTTTTAACGTCTCTGACAGCCTTCCTCTGGCTCAGCTAAAATACAGTCTAAATACCTTTTGCTCACGACCAGAAACTAATCACATGTTGAATAGGCTTGCCGCTTCCATTTCGCAACAAAAAATGTAGGGGTAACCACGCGTTTTTCAAAGTTATTGATCCTTTTTGAAAACTTTTACGGTGCCCGTTACATTTTTTCCTGTCACCTCCCCAGTAAGTAAGACATTTGCGTTTCTGCGCGCGCACTACGCCATCTGCAGGTACATGTTTTCAGTTGGATTTCAGTGTAATTTTCGAAAGATAACAGCTAGATTTTCAGCTGGAAGACGTTAACAGTTAGTGGCTAGCGATATGCTTCTATTCTGGTCTCCCTGGTTTATGTACAGGTTCATTAAAATTGATTTGGTCACCGTAGGAAAATTTTGCTTTAATTTTAGTCGTGTGCTTGGTGGCGTAGTTGATTGCGTCAATGTCAGCCCCAGCGCGCGCGCGCTTAAACCATGGCTTGCGTGATGCGCAGAACGTGTGCGCACTAACAAAAGTAGGCACCGTCCTTAACGAGAATCAAAATAACAGCACTTCTGAATGCCTTAGTTGCGGAAAAACAGGCCACCCACGTTCCCATTGCAAGTACAGGAACTATACATGCCATACCTGTGGCCGACATGTGGATGACATCTTACAGAACAACTCCCTCTCTAAGACAGCTGAATCTGGTGTACCATCCCTGGAAACAGCAACCCCAGTTGTTCCTGACCCCCAACCAGTTATCGCACCTGAAACCAGCTCACATCCACCTGACAACTCAGCTCAATTGGAGACAACTCCCGTCTCCACAAGTCCTGTGCTGCGTCGATCATCCCGCTCTCACAGACCTCCTCAGAGATTGATTGAGGAGATGTGATTTTGAACATTATCAATGAACTTCTGCTGTTGTTGTTACTATTGTCCGATAGTTTATCTAGCTTATGGACTCGATGAGTATTTAGTTCTAGGGACACTCAAATGGAGACTTGTTAGCACTGATTATTTGTTTTATTTTCGCTTATATGAGAGTTACATGGATTTTTAACAAATCTCCAGGGGGAGGTGTTAAAGTATTGTGATGTCATGATATTTTGTATGAACTGAGCCCGCATAATGTACAGCGGCTTCATGTAGAACCATGTGCTTTCATCAATACAATCTTGTTGTTGACCCGCCATCTTGTGTGTCCGTAACTCACTCTTCTGTGAACCCGAAAACATAACAGTGAGCACCAAACATGAATTCTTTGTCAGTCTCGGCCCAGGGTTATTGCTAAGGAAAAAAGGGCTCGACACTAAAACTTGCCCACTTTGCATTAGAAAGTAAATTTACTTCTTGGAAAGAAAAAAATCGAAAATGACCCAAAATACTTTGGGCTAAGCTGGAAAGAAGCTTTTCGCGCTAAAAAAGCTTCAGTAAAAAACTTGTGTATGGAAAATAATCAAATGATAAAAATAACCATCCGAAAATGATTTTCTATCTTCAAAAGGATAAGTTTAAACCACTCTAGCATTTACGATTCTCTATATGGGAGTATCGCAACAGCTGCGAGAAGGATACGATAAATACACATGGTATGATGCAATCAAATCCGCCATTTTGGATTCCTCCAGCTTCGTACATATAAATAATTTTGGAAGGTAACATCTGACATCTTCTTGCAAAAGTGAAAGGTAGTGTAAAAAGTTGATGTCAAGCCCTGTGCATGTACACATAGGTAACAATACTCGCATAGGTGCATAGGTTATCTTTCTGATGGCAAGCCTTACAGTGCTACTAAAAAAAATGGTAAACACATATCTAGGACTTTGAAGATTCCCAGTCTTAGGAAAAAGGTTACAATTAATTCAGCCTGAAATTTAGACACATGGATCGAAAACACCGTTCTATTGTTTCACAGTAAGCAATGCTCACTCTTTGACTCAATGTATAAAAATGTCTATGATAAATCTTAAAAACACCATATAATATTTGATAAAAAAAAGTTTGCATTATTTTATTTTCAACACACTATGTTGAAAAGCAAATGAAAATGAGGTTTCCCATTATCAGTATGATGTAAAATAATTATTTCTTGGCTTTGCAAATACAGTCGAATCTCTGGTTGCGACCAGCTCCGGTAAGTGTCACCTCTCCTCAGTGACCACTTTTCCAAACTACCAGAAGTTTCCAAGTCAAATCATTTTGGATGCTCACTTATGGGAGGTTTGGGTGGTCTGGT
>JAHPZR010040793.1:0-7500 GCA_019787425.1 Platygyra sinensis | reverse complement strand
CATGAAGCCGCTGTACATTATGCGGGCTCAGTTCATACAAAATATCATGACATCACAATACTTTAACACCTCCCCCTGGAGATTTGTTAAAAATCCATGTAACTCTCATATAAGCGAAAATAAAACAAATAATCAGTGCTAACAAGTCTCCATTTGAGTGTCCCTAGAACTAAATACTCATCGAGTCCATAAGCTAGATAAACTATCGGACAATAGTAACAACAACAGCAGAAGTTCATTGATAATGTTCAAAATCACATCTCCTCAATCAATCTCTGAGGAGGTCTGTGAGAGCGGGATGATCGACGCAGCACAGGACTTGTGGAGACGGGAGTTGTCTCCAATTGAGCTGAGTTGTCAGGTGGATGTGAGCTGGTTTCAGGTGCGATAACTGGTTGGGGGTCAGGAACAACTGGGGTTGCTGTTTCCAGGGATGGTACACCAGATTCAGCTGTCTTAGAGAGGGAGTTGTTCTGTAAGATGTCATCCACATGTCGGCCACAGGTATGGCATGTATAGTTCCTGTACTTGCAATGGGAACGTGGGTGGCCTGTTTTTCCGCAACTAAGGCATTCAGAAGTGCTGTTATTTTGATTCTCGTTAAGGACGGTGCCTACTTTTGTTAGTGCGCACACGTTCTGCGCATCACGCAAGCCATGGTTTAAGCGCGCGCGCGCTGGGGCTGACATTGACGCAATCAACTACGCCACCAAGCACACGACTAAAATTAAAGCAAAATTTTCCTACGGTGACCAAATCAATTTTAATGAACCTGTACATAAACCAGGGAGACCAGAATAGAAGCATATCGCTAGCCACTAACTGTTAACGTCTTCCAGCTGAAAATCTAGCTGTTATCTTTCGAAAATTACACTGAAATCCAACTGAAAACATGTACCTGCAGATGGCGTAGTGCGCGCGCAGAAACGCAAATGTCTTACTTACTGGGGAGGTGACAGGAAAAAATGTAACGGGCAACGTAAAAGTTTTCAAAAAGGATCAATAACTTTGAAAAACGCGTGGTTACCCCTACATTTTTTGTTGCGAAATGGAAGCGGCAAGCCTATTCAACATGTGATTAGTTTCTGGTCGTGAGCAAAAGGTATTTAGACTGTATTTTAGCTGAGCCAGAGGAAGGCTGTCAGAGACGTTAAAAGCGATTTTGCAACGATTTTGTCACTAAAAACGTAACAAAAATGATTTTAATGTTACCATTTGCCATGTAGTTTAAAGATCTTTTTAAATGCGTTTGCCTTTCTGTATGTAAAGGCGAATTCTAAGGAAATCTGTGAAGAAATATCGTTTCCCGGTTTTTTCAGAAAAATGCTGATGTCAGCATTTTTGTTGAGATTCAAGGCTAATTATCTCGAAAAAATGCGTGGCTACCCCTATTTTTCTTTGTGGATTCCAATAGCCCTTACAAATATCTACTTTTTCCGCGTGGTCCTAACTTGGCGCAAAAACCTTTGTATTGAGTAGGCACCGTCCTTAAGTGGCTTTTTGCCTCGGCCCTTGCCTGGAGGCCTGCGTGTTCTGCGCGGACGATAGGGCGGACGGCCATCTGAATCGAGTTTGTTTACCTGAGTGGCGTCTTCTTGAGAGAATGCAGCGACATCTTTGTGGGGCGGGTTGGGCGCCGAGCGCCTTTTTGAGAGCTTCGTCAAAATTGTGTTCCTCGGTTAACAACTTTTTCTGGATTTCCTTGTTGCGAAGTCCACAAGCCAAACAATCACGTAGCGCTTCGGTAAGATGTGTGCCGAAGTTGCAGATAGAAGCGAGGTGTTTGAGTTTGGCGGCGAAGGTGGAAACGCTTTCTCCTTCGAGTTGAATGCAATTGTAAAATCGGTATCGATAAGAAGTTTCTTCGGAGCGAAATGTTCGTAAGCGAAATGGTTGCAAGATCATCGTAACTCTTTTCCGAGGGAGCTTCTGGTGAGCACAGGTCCGAAAGGACGTCGTAAGCTTTGGAACCGATGACAGATCTCAGGGTTGCTCTGCATCTGAATCGTTCGCCTGTATCCGCTGGAACACCGTTCGCGATAAAATACTGCTCCAAACGCTCCAAATAACGATTGATATTGGTGGAGGCTGGATCGAGCTCTTCTATTTTGCCTAAGCTTGGCATGATCCCGTACTCGTCGCCAGATATCTTATGTTTTCGGGGTTCAGAGAAGAGTGAGTTACGGACACACAAGATGGCGGACAACAACAAGATTGTATTAATGAAAGCACATGGTTCTACATGTAGCCACTGTACATTATGCGGGCTCAGTTCATACAAAATATCATGACATCACAATACTATTAACACTCACAAGCTCCGCATTGAAGCTTCACTAGACAAAGAGGTGAGATGCTTGTCTCCAAGCTAGCCAAGTGTAACTACTGTGTATACCAAAAATTATTTGTTGCACCCTTCTTCCAACATGATTGAAAAACGAAAATTGTGCTTATAATGTGATGTTCTTCGCAATGGCCAAATTCACTTTTAGCTTATAATTTTTAAGAGAGTATCAGTTTCTGAATTCTAACATAATTCACTCACGCACTCACTCACACAATTCTCTTCGTCCCTGATGGAACATAGGTCGTCCATTAGTGCCCGCCAACCGACCCTAATTTGAGCATTTTAGGATTTAGTAATCGTAAAGGTCTAAGGACGCTAGAGGAATTTGTTTCTATCGCTTCTTTGAACCCTCAAAGCTTACGTAGATTGACCTTTCAGGGCCGCAGTCAGACTTCAGAATAAGACGAGGCAAGTTTCGAGGGCCGAAGGCGCGAGCCGCCAGAGGGGTCTGGGGGACAAACCCCCAGATAATTTTGAAAGCTAGTGGCTCGGTAATGCTCTTTTAAAATTTTCCTGCATATTTTTCTTCAGAAAAGTCAATCTTTCGCAAGTGTAGAAGATCACTTTTTATTGCTGAGCGGTACTGATGTCAAGTTAATGGACACCTGCATTTTAAAACATTTACATGTTGTAACACGTATTATAACAATAAAATGATTGCACGAAAGTAGCCAATCTTTATGGAATTTATACTGTAGATAATTAGGAGAAGAATTCAGTAAGGCGTTTTTGAAGTTAGTTCTTAGATGGTAAACAGAATCACGCTCCCTTATCGATGATCTGTTTCGACACACTTGCTCATATTCTTGAAACAGCCATGTCATAATATTGCCATCTCTTATACTTGTAGGACTATAGAGGTCAGTAACTTTCACGATGAAGAGTAGTCAACTTCTTCTTAAACAGTAAGGAAAGGTGAAAGTTTTTTGCCCGTCGTTTATTCTTTACTGAAAGCTAAGGCAATCCGGTCTGTGGCCAGAGGCATACCATCTCTTTAAAACAGAACTGCTGTCAATTTCCGTTGGTTTATGAATGTACGCTAAAGCAAGCCCGTTCAGTCCTCGCATTAGCGCCATGCTTGTTCGAGCTCAGATTTTAAGCCTTCTCAGTGAGCCGAAGGAACGCTTGCATGAACGGAGCCACTAGAAGGGTCAACACAAGTTGCAAAATGGTCGATAAGTCTGGATAAAATTCTTCATTGCAATGACTCATTGCTTGTTGCGAGCTTTGGATTTGCTTAGCATCGGAGTTGCTGTTCTTCGTCTTCCAACGCAGTAAACGCAGTAGCTGTTGGAAGATGACAAAAAACAAGATATTCCAGTTATATAGATAAACGAATCGCTATTCTGGAATTGCTTACTCAAGGACATAAATTAAGGAGTCAGTTTCCTTACCTCTTGTGCAAATTCGGCGTTGTTAGGGAGTTCGTCTCAAAGCCTTTGCTCTGTTTTTGCTACAACAGTTTCATCTAATAAGTGCAGCTTGTAACCTTAAATCATTTGAACAACCGCTACTCACAGTTTACATGAAAGGAATTAACCTCATTAAAGTGCTTTTCCTCTCTATTCATCCACCTTATATTAGCTGGTTTTATCATAACCAATCCAATTTTTTCTAGGGATTATTTTCTCAATTAAAAGTTTCTTCAAAAAAAGGGCCAAATCAAGACGAGGCAATTGCCTCGTCTTGCCTCATGCTAGCTATACGGCGCTGCCTTTTGCACCCGGATTAGAGCATTAAGTAAGCTAATGAAACATCGCCAACAGACCTTGTTAGCATGAAAAGTTAACATGTGGTATATCATCACTCAGTGTCCTGACATTTCTGTACCACTGTTTTTCTATTTAACAAATAGATTCCATGTTGCCGTGCGTCTGTTCAGTAATAGATCACAGATGACGTCAAAATGTGGTAAGAACAAAAAAGTGGCACACGAGGCGTAGCCGAGTGTGTCACTGATGTTCTTACCACATTTTGGCGGCTTCTGTGATCTATTACTGAATCAGCCTTTTTTTATTTCAAAATATTTCAACATAACGCGAAAGCCGGCCTTTGCCCCGCCCGGCTTTTGTCCACTTTCACGAACACAAAAGAAAGCCATTTGACGTGATCTATGATCTATACAAAATGAAGCAATTTCATTGGTTACTATGTGTAGCAAAGAATTGTGATTGGTCTGTCAAACCTGACGCGAGCGTCGCTTCTCGTGGAATGAAAACTTACAGCGAAAGCAGAATTGAACTGCGAAATCTACAAATCTTGAAGAAAATGCTGGAAAAATCAAGTCAGTTTTTGTCATCAGAGCAGCCCTGTGAGCCGAAAAGCTTGGACGTTGCCTTGAAAATTACAGGAGTTGAAAAAATACCCTCGGAAAACTTGTGGTTGCGGTCAACCTAGAGGCTATTTGATTCGAGTTTTGAATGAAAGGAGCGTAAATGACGGTAGAGATTTCTGTCTGCTGTGGTTGGTGATTCTCCAATCAGTTTGATATGGAGTCGGAGACACATTTTAGCTGCGATAGTGTTAACCGTGAGCTGTGGTTAGCTATACTTGTTAATCAGGCCAGGGAAATACTCGAATCAGTCGCCGGAGTTTGTTTACGCGATCAACGAACACGCGATTGCAAATGATTACTCAGTTATATTTGAGCTTCCTGCTTAGAATAATAATCGAAAAAAATATACTTTTACAAATTAGCTTTTGCGATTAAACATTACAAGTCAATGTGACAATATTTAGCAAGAAATTTGAAAGCTGATGTAATTTTTTTTAGTCCTATTAAACTTGTGAGTCTACGGAAACTAGTGCATGCCGTCACGCAACGCAGTCTTCAATCAGACTGGCATGGACTTTGTCACTGGAATACCTTTCTGTAAAACCCGGGTTGTTGAAGAAAAAAGGTTGGTTTTTAGAGGTTGAGAGTCAGCTAGGGAAATCATTTAAGGAATTTGTATAAACATTTATACGGCGTCGAACGCACTCTCATAATCTTTGATTACTACTAGTTCTAATTATACTTTCTATTAAGATACAAATGACAAAAAAAAACTCTTACCATGTTTAAAACAGCTGCTTTCGAAACGCCTGAATCACCTGAAACCACTTCAGCCGTACCCTCTGTTTTCTCGGGTGTTAACCCTTGTGTCGTCTCATCCAATGTGCGGCTTTTGCTTGTATCCTCTGTAACTGTGTCTATAAAGAGAATTATTATTGATATTTAACATTGATCTGTGTTACGTGACAAAACAAGACCATGATGAGATTGATACGATACACACCTCAAACTTGCGGAAAAGCTGTGGTAGTTGGCTAATGCTTATATCTGCAAAGACGCTAATGAAACCTCAAAGACTTCTAAAAAAAATCGTCTCTATCTTTGCCCTTTTTCAAATTTTAGATGTGCCTCGATTGAATCTGCATTTGACATTACAAAGGGATAGAATTTAAAGATAAAGCTACCGAAGCTAAGTTGAAGCTCATTAAATAGCCCGGCCACAAGGATGGTATGAACGTATGTGAGAAGCTATGCAAACGATCTGTTGTTTGGCCAGCTACAAGTTGAAAGTTACTCCAGCTGTACGTTCGGCCTTAATTTTGTAAAATAAAGATGAACCACTCACTCAAAATAAAGCGTTTTACTGTCTTGAACAATTACTTCAAAACACCCTATTCTCTATTTAATTATGCACGCTGTTTGCCCTCCCCCCGCCCCCAAGTTTTGCATAAACTATTGTTGTAAAATGCTCTTGGGAATATGCAGACCTCCCAAGAATATTTCACAACAATAGTTTATGCAAAATTTGGGGGACAAAAAGAGTGCATTATGGAAAATTGGAAAATAGGAGAATTAATGGATCATCGTTAATGTTATACTTTTCAGCAATTACCCTTTGCCGACCGGCTTTTACATTATGTTTTTTTGTGCCATAATAACACCTCAATATAAACTCGGTTCCTGCATACCCAAGAATTGACGGCGTCTCAGAAAAATTTTGGGGTAAGTTCAGGATGCATTGACTGGGCTAAAACTAAATAAGTCTTTCATAGGCACACCCCCCAAGTGCATTAAATTAGCATGCAATTTTATAAGTGAACCCCTAACAAGTCTTTTCAACTTATCGCTCTCGCAAGGCTATTATGCCTAACCTTCTTAAAATTTCAAAGATCACACCGGTTGATAAAGGTGGAGAAACAACTGATCCGACGAACTTTCGTCCTATCTCAACACTGTCAACCTTTACACAAATATTTGGAAAACTGGTTTACAAACAACTTATTTCCAATTTGAGAAACTTGACATTCGTTTTGAATATCAATTTGGATTTCGTAAGGGAAGGTCCACCGCTCAAGCCACAACTGAAATTACGGATACTTCAAGAAAAGCAATTGACAATAATTTATATACATGCGGCATTTTCTTCGATTTCTCGAAAGCTTTCGACACGGTTATGTAAGGGCCAATTTCCAATTCCCTCGGCTTCAATAGGCAAGATTCACTCTAGTTCACTGACTTTAATTCCAATAACACCCCAATGAGAGGCTCCTGTTTGTTTGCACACAATTCCATTAATCTTCCGCGTCCTTATCCATCTTATCATTCGTGTAATTCGTCCAACTCGTCTCGTCTTATCTTGTCGTTACTTCGAGTGAATCGCATACACAACAACGTTTGGCGACGCTCACCACTACATGCACACTGGACAGGTGACGTGACTTAAACGCGGGAACTAAATGGCGGGAAAATAAACAATAGTATTCTCCTACAAAAATTAGAATCATACGGAATAAGAGGGGAACCGCTGGCCTGGTTTGAAAGTTATCTTACAAACAGGAAACACTACGTCACCTTGGGTGATACTGAGTCATCCTATCAAACTATGGTCTGTGGTGTCCCTCAAGGAAGTTCGTTAGGTCCTTTCCTATTTTCGATATACATTAATGACCTCCCTAATTGCTCTGAGTTCCTTTCATCTAAGATATTTACGGACGATACTAACTTGTTTGCTTCGGCAAAAGATATAAAACCATTAGAACTGCAAATGAACTTAGAACTAAAAAAGGTCAAGAAATGGTGTGACATAAAGAAAACCAATTCCTTGCATACGGCTGGCGCGCGGGAAATTTGAATTGACCAACAGCATTCAGCGGCGGGA
>JAHPZR010040791.1:45000-48289 GCA_019787425.1 Platygyra sinensis | reverse complement strand
AATATAATTTAGAGAGGCTTAATGGTTTGCAACGAGCTGTAGAAAGTGTTTTGGCCAAAAACTATTTCAAATAATATATCAAACACGAGAGCTAGTGTTTGATCGGGATATCCAAACACCGAGAAGAGAGATGAAAATACGACGCGCAGCGGAATATTTTGATGAAATTCTAGGTGTGTGGATTGAAACACAGTCTCGAGTGTTTGATATATCAAAATTCTCACCTGGCGAATTAACCGTGGATGATCTCGATAATTTCTTGTTTGAGCAAGTTGTACATGAAACAAATATTCGTAACTGAGTGAACAGTTGGCTGCTAACCAACTCACCACTGCTAAAGTAATCTCCAGCCGGTTCCTGCACTATGACTTTGAACCGGACTCCTCTGAACTACATGACCAACATGACCACTATTTTTAAAATTGTATGTGTGGGTGGCGTTTTCAGGCCCGTGTGACCTCGCTAAGGACTGCAAAAACAACGCAGCCTGCATTGGAAATGCTGACGGCTCGGTCACGTGCAAGTGTAGGAGAGAAGATGAGTGTCCTAAAGATGGTGATGGAGTGTGTGGCTCGGACGGACAGTCATATATCAACAAGTGTCTCTTAGATGTGGCGGCCTGTGCAAATAACAAAGAGGTGGACGTGCGTCATACAGGAGCTTGCGGTGAGTTATTAACAAAGTTATAGTATGTCGACAATGACTGGTGCATTGTGATTTGTTTAAACCTCAACTCTTCTTATTTCCAAGTAGGCTGTGATCGAATTTAGTTAGGAAAAACTCTTTCCCATAAACTTGCACTCCTGCCTCGGGTATTAAGGGGAAAAAAAATCAAAAGCCATCTTGTTAAGGAAATAAAGAGCATTCCAGCTCTGATTATGTTGTTACAACATTGGGCGACAAAGCACTCCTGAATTTTTGGCGCGAAATTTCAGCTCAATTTATAATTTCACACGAGAAGTTACAAAATTGCGTGAAATTTCGATACAACAAACAAATGAAAAAATAAAATTTGTGTGAGTAATTTGTCATACCTTATATTTGAGGATCATCAAATTATACACTCGAGATTTTAAGAATAATTTCACTAACGTTTTGTAAAAATTCTAATAATTTCCCCAGCCAAAACGCGCGTTAAATTATTTTCTCTGTTTCACTCGTCACCACTGAATTACTCATACAATGCTAGTTGTCTTGAAGTATGATTATGCCTTGTTTTATTTACTTTATGTATAGGTTCTTGTAGACCTGATAGTTGCCGCCCAAATGAAGTGTGCATGGGTCAAAAGGATGGTACATTTTCCTGTAAGTGCATCGAGAGGAAGGACTGTGCCAAGGAGAAGGACCGTGTATGCGGAACCGACGGGAACACCTACCTGAACGAGTGCATTCTAAAAGCAGAGTCATGTGAAAACAACGCAACAGTTGGAGTGAAGCATGCTGGTCCTTGTGGTACAGTTATATTTTCATTTTCAATGTGATGAATTCCTTTATGTATAAAATGAACACCAAGTGCGTTATTTTTGCCCATCAGTGTCTCAAACTTTCCGAATAGACTGATGTCACCTTACGTTGAACTGTAGTGAATTAACTAACAATTAGACCAGTAGGGGGGTTTTCAATAACGAAACGCGCGAAGTCTAAAAATAGAATGCAAGTTATTGGAATCTCGCGAGAGTCAGACAACACAAGTGTGTTCTGACAGAAATATGAGAAAAATGAACGCCAAGTTTTCGTTTTAAAAATTGTTTAGGAACTCTTGCTTACGCGCTTGAAAAAGCGTCAAAACTTCCACCATTCCGTTATGTTTGTCTGAGTTATGACGTCACTCACGCGCTTCTAATTGGTTTCGTATCACTGCTCTACACGATTGGCTTAAAAACTCCCGCCATTTTTTCATCCAATCAGAAGTAAAACAAAACCAATCATGACTCGATGGCACACGTTTTCTCGCGCTTCACGTGAGCTACACGTGATTACTTTCCGTTTTGTTTGTTTGTTTCGCTCTATTATCTGTATACTGTGTGATTGACTAGAGTAATTTCTTTGGTTTTGGTTTTACGACATTCAACTGATAACCGCTCTAGATTTCCGCGTTTACGACATCTCACATTTTTGTACTTATTTCCTATCGGTCAACTGCACGTTTTTATTCCGTCACATTGGCGAACTTAGGCGTACAACGCTATCTTTCAAATTTATTTCCAAACTATTCTTGGGAAGCTACTTTATAACTCAATCCTAGTTTAGCGTTTTGTCGATTTACAAGTGCATCTCCGCTTGTATTAACAGTGGTCTGTAAGGACACCCGCTGCTCACAAGGCAAGCGGTGTTTGGCTAGTAAACTACAGACACCCACTTGCAAGTGTCCGACAGAAGATGACTGTCCTAGAGATTATGATCCAGTGTGTGGCAGCGACGGGCGAAATTACATAACATCGTGTAGGATGAGAGTTGAAGCCTGCAACACAGAACAGTCGCTTGTAGTCATCAAGAAGGGCGTGTGTGGTAAGTATGAGTTTTTGTAAGAGGCTAGTCCTGTAATTACCGCTTAGTTTGCAATGGGTTTGACGGGCTAAAACATTTTGGAAAGAAAGCAAATAAATAAGCCATTTATCTGTAGTGTTTTTGTGAAGTGGGTCTAAATTTGCATGAAAATCAACATCGAATACACATGCACTTGAAGTGAAAAAGGCTCTGTACTAGTATGCGTTATCAAGTGGGGATCAAAACCACCTCGACAAACGTTTATTGCTTATTGGCCGCATAAAATAATGCCATTTTTCTCACACGCCAGATTTAGCACTTTATTCTTGTTTTGATCTTCAGATCCTTGCAAAGCTGCCAACTGTAAACACCACTCCGTGTGCAAACTGAAACCTGACGGCTCCACGGCCTGCGAGTGTCCTCGCTCGGAGGAATGCCCGGATGTAAATGATCCCGTATGTGGTACGAATGGCAAGACGTACGAGAGCGAATGCAAGCTGAAGGCAGAAAGCTGCGCGGAAGGAATTGATGTCACAACGAAACACAATGGAGTTTGCGGTATGAAAATTACCACTAAGAATATGCTTTCACTGACTTGCTTTCTTTTTTCGCATCAGACAGGTATTTATATGGTCTATGTTGTTTTTTCCAGGCCCCTGCTCGTTGTCGGATTGCGAGGATTATTACGGTAGATGTACCATAGCAGAAGATGGATCTGGCACTGCACAATGCACATGCCCAACCGCTGACCAGTGTTCAAATGACGTCATGCCTGTTTGTGGAGACAATGAAAAAACCTATC
>JAHPZR010040791.1:22500-40000 GCA_019787425.1 Platygyra sinensis | reverse complement strand
TATGTTTTTTCTGTGTTTAGGGCAGTTCATCGCGCTGTGCAGACTGAGAATCAGACTGACTTCGTTTTCTTATACTTTTAGCGGTTCTTTCTAAGCTAACGTAATACCAGTTAATGAAATAAAGCATCGAGCTAGCAACAAGTGACTGTACTAACCGAATCACAGAGAAGGGAGTGGGCAGAAACAATTTCCCGTGCTTGTGCTTTGGTTTTCCTTAACGGAGCTTAGTCAAAGAATGTTGAGTTACTCTGGCTACATACAAAAGTACCTTTAAATTAAAGAAAACCTGAATATAATAGTTTACTATTAAGAGACACTAATAAACCATAAAGGTACAGGGATGGTTAAGAATGGAGAAGATTAACACGGATTACAAACGAGGAATTTGAAAAATTTTAAGCTAAACTTTTCAAGATGCGCGAGCCTTGACAAAGCTTCCTTCAGTTGGCGTTGAAGAAATGAGTATTCTCTCCAGTTCAGTTGCTGATAAGATGGTTTACTCTTCTGAACACGTTTCGTTTTTTTAGGTGGTGGATGCAATATAATAAAGTGTCCAAAGTATGCAGTGTGTCATAACGCCCCTAACGGGACACCCACATGTGTGTGTCCAAAGAAAGACGACTGTGCGTCCGTGGTGAAACCAGTCTGCGGCACTGATGGTAAAACTTACATCAACGAGTGTCTTATGAAGGTTATCGCTTGTGAAAAGAGAGAAGACACGGACAAGAGAAAAGACGGAGTTTGTGGTGAGATGAGAGCCGAGTATATCCACAAAAAAAGTCTGGTTATATTTTCATATGTAATATCACTGAAGGAGTTTTTAGATTTTGGTTGTTTAAGCTGCTTTAATAGAGCACAGCAGATCACTCCAGCTAATTCACAGGTTTGCCTGGCAGCGAAAAGTTTCACTCCTTAAGTCGGTTTTACTTAATTACTGGGCGATGCTATATAATCAAACCCGGACGAAGATTTGTTTGGAAACCTGTCCTGCGTTGCCAAGATGAAAGCAAGTTGCGATTTCGCAAGCTTGAAAACCTGAGACTTCATGTTTGCCGTTTCTCGTTAATAACCTTTTAAATTTCAAATATTTTGTAATTGGATCATCCTTTGCAAAATTTGGTCAAATCTAAATGATTGATGGGCCATAAATGAAGGAATCATTCGGCTTACATAAATAAACACCTACCAGGTTAACGGTTCTGTGCCTGTTTTATTTCAGAGCCGTGCAGATTCGTCGCATGCGCAAACCAAACCAAGTGTGTAGTTCAACCTGACGGTGGCACGCGCTGCGTCTGCCAGTCAAGAGCTGAATGCCCGGATACAGAGGAACCCGTATGTGGAAGTGACGGCGTGACATATAGCAATGAGTGCTATTTTAAGGCTGCTGCCTGTGGACGTAAGATGGAAATAAAACAAGGAAAATGCGGTGAGAAAAGAGGTTCACTTTGGTATATAGCAAGCATTATTGTGAGATGGTTGCGTCACACAAAGAGAAATGTCGCCGTCAGCCTTGGGTTATGAGGACAGATACCTTCGCTTACATGACGCGTTTTTGTATAATTCAACAAAATGATTTTAAATAGTTATCGCGGTTATGTTGCGAAAAAGCGGCAATGGAAATATTTCGACCAAAGCGCCGTGGATGACATTTATCGCGACAATGTTGCTGAAATGTTAATTGTCTTAGATATATTAGCGTTTACAGACTGATTCTGTTTGCAGATTCTCGTTGATCTTCCATGGTACCAGTTATCATTGTTTGGGCTTCGGAACAGTTGGCTCTTGATAAGTTTGTTATGAGCGTATGTAGACTCATCTGTTCATTGTGTTTTGATGTAGATCCCTGCTCATTCCATGTGTGCAAGTCGTACCAGGATTGTGTTGTTGTTGACAACAAAGCCAAGTGTCAGTGCCCGAGATGTGCTTCTAAAGACGACCGCGTGTGTGCTGATAACGGAAAATCGTACCCCAGCGAGTGTTATATGAGAGCCAAAGCATGCAAGATCAAACGAGAACTCAATGTGGTTAAAAAAGGAGAATGCGGTACTGTATTCAAATATGTGTATTCAATTTTATTTTTCCTTCTCTGTAATTTCGGTAACGCTGAAAACAGGGTTTGTACAGAGTGCAGAATTCTTGACAAAAAGTATAGAAATCTATTTACTATTTTCAAGATCTTAAACGGGTATGAAAGAGAAAATCTAGGAAAAATAAAACAAAAATGTCTGGAATTTTCACTAAACTGCAGCTGTGTATGCTTCATCTTAGCCGAAATGTTCAATCGTGGAATCCCACGAACTCTCTCCGCCCTGTTGTGGACTCATAACTGTGAGTGCGGAAAAGAAAATATTGATTTGGAAAACGCACGAAAAAAGTCTTGAATTTTGCGTTCAGAAATGTACAAACTCTGTAAAAATCTGCCGTGTGAAAGGAACCCGTCTCCATGCTTATTTTTTCTTTCTTGTATTTAACAGACGCTTGTGCTTTTAAGCGCTGTGGTATGTACCAGCGCTGCGTTATTGATAGTAACAAACAAGCAAGATGTGTATGCCCATCTCCGCTCCAGTGCAGGCTCCAGGCAGCCTCACCTGTGTGTGGTAGTGACGGCAAGACTTACTCCAGTGAGTGTGCGTTGAGGGCAGAGAACTGTGGGAAACATCCGAAGGCTCTGCTTCAATTCACTGGGGAGTGTGGTTAGTATTTGTTCTTGTAATAAATAACTTTAGGATTAAAAAAAATTGAAACTATATATATATATATGATTAACAGAAAGTTTACGAACAACCAACCTTTTTGCTTCAGTATTACGTTTGTTGTGGTTGTTTTTCTTGCTCATTTCAGTCTACCGCGGGCAACGAAATTAAACATGTCGTTTTAAAAATTCCATCAGACGATTTGGCACGCACGTTCATAAGTAATACGATTTTTTGTCAGGAAAACAAATCAGGTTGAAATCAATTTGTATGAAACTGTGTATTACTCGGATGCCGTTTTTATGTTTAAATGGGCATTGTCACGCTATTTGGCAACTTTATAAAAAGCTAGAAGGTGCCTTCGCATCGATTGAATTCCATTGATCTTGAATTCCATTGATTGAATTCCATTTGATCTAGTTTTGTTATCGAAGACTATTTGAAGGTACTGAAACTGTTTCCTGTCGCCTGTCGCTACGGATGGCATGGATAGAAGTGGATTGAAATTTGAAAACATTTGCCAATTTTTTCAAGCTTTGATGCCACGAGTTCCAAAACTCCTGAAGAAATTTTTTATGGTTAGCCCTCTCTGATAGAATTCATTTGATATCTTCCTCGTAGCCTTATAGAAGCTTTTTGTTTATGATTAAAGCCTTAAAGTAATGATTTTATCACAGAATTGACCTAAAACAGCAAAATCCTCGTAAAAATGCCCCATTAAAGCTACCTTGAAGGATGGCAAGCTTTGAAACCTTCTGCCTAAATTTTTCATGTTAGTCGTTTGCAATTAGTCTCACACTTCCCTATTCTTTCTCTTTCTTGTTGTGTACAATTTCATGGTCAATTGCCTATGTTTCTTCACCTTACTGAAAAATTATCTTCATGGTCCATCGACCCAAAGTAAAACGTTTTCTTCATCACCAAAAACATAACTAATACGTACAAGAATTGCTATAACATATCAAGGCCCTACTTTTTCCAACATTTTGTTCCATTTATATTGCAGGCCTGGTTGTGCTGCCATGCACCAGTATTTCATGTCGGTATGGCGCGAGGTGTCGCTTCACAAGAGGTTACCCAGAGTGCACCTGTCCCGTGGAAAGTGAATGCCCTGTTGACGTGAAACCCGTGTGTGGTAGTGACGGGAGAAACTATCCTAACGAATGCGTGATGACCGCCAGAGCTTGTCTGATGAGAAAAGATGTTACAGCTGCTTATAGCGGAATATGTGGTACGAGAATATTAGATCAATATATCTGCTACGAAAAGACAACATTGATTTCGCTTTTGTTTCCACGGCACCTACACATATCTTACATTCTCTGTTAAAGACTCCCTCGGGAAGCATCTATTTCAAATGTCATTGCCGCTTTGACAGTAGGAGGGAGGCTTATGGAAGGCTTTGGTTCTTATACAAAACAGTTTACTTTTCACAGTGCTTCTGTCAAGCAGGAGTTGAAAGTGCTACTAGGAAATAATTACTACAAGCTTACAGAACGCTGAGATGACAGCACCGCAAAAGCTAGTATATACAAGTATATACTACTATACTTTAAATTAAAGTTGCTTCAGACTTCTGTATTGAAAATAGGCACGCTTAATTGGATAGGTGGTCGATGGTTTGCAGTTGAAGGGAGATATTCCTTTTAGTATTGCATAAGAAATTAAAAGTGATCCCAGATGTAAATTTTACTAAAACTGTGTGGTTCTTTTGTCAAAATAAATGTAGAAAAGGTAACAACGAAACACAAATTGACACTGGCGTCTACGCTGGGAAAGAGTCAACCAAATAATACCACCTTAGTTGAAATCATTGGAAGAAGAAAACTAGGTGTCGGAGCTTGAGATTAACGTAACGCATTTTCTTTATCCTTATATTCACAGTTGCATGTCGTCTGGCAAACTGTGAGAGATTCTACGGCAGATGCGAGATAACCGAGACAGGACTAGCTCAATGTATTTGCCCTGAGGTAGAAGACTGTCCCTTGGAAGATGACGAAGTTTGTGCTAGTGACAAAAAGACGTACGCCACAGAATGCCACATGAGAGTACAGGCCTGTGCTGCGACGACCCCGCTACGTGTCGAGAAAGAAGGACCCTGTGGTATGTGTTTCAATGGAGATTTTGATGATACGAAACGAAAATGTTTGAGCGATTTTCAGTTGAGTGTTGAATGTATTTGCATTTGCTTTGGTTTGGAATCACTATTCTAAAAGATTGACTTCAAATGCTCGCGCCACTTTGTCATGCAGTCAGGAGTAAAAGCCAGAACCAATCGTGTCGCGCTCACACGCGCGTGTTCCCGCGCTTTGGGTTCTCATTGTCCTTTGTGATTGGCCAGAGTGTGAGTGCACTTGTCTCAACACACTTAGTTGATTACCTCACTAAGAACAATGTCCATCTAAAACCATTCAGCTTCTTTTTCATGGTCCTGTTTTCCAGTGTTTACTGAGAATACTTTTAACCAGTGAAAGCTCGATTACAATTGTGGTTATGTTAAACCGCGTTTTATTTTCTGTCCCAAGCAACATGCGCGGACATCAAGTGTGCCAACTACGCAAAGTGTGTCACTATTAACAGACAACCCACTTGTCAGTGCCCCAAGGAAAGTGATTGTATCGCTAAAAAGCTAGCTTCCGTGTGTGGGTCGGATGGCGTGGTATACGACAATGAGTGTTACATGGAGGTTACCTCATGTGAAGCAGGACAGCTGATCACAAAAAAGAACGACGGAATCTGTGGTATGTTGAACGATCAACTTCACTTCTCAAACCAAACTAAACGAATCACATCATGCCAGTCACAACAAACGCAAGCATTGAAGCTATGCCGTATAAATCAAAATACACGTTACTTTCGGGAAAGTAATTCCCTAGACCAGGACAAAATCTGAGCAGGCTTAGTGGCTCAGTGTTCTTAGGCTTTGCAAGCGCCCATATTCACTAAAGTAGAGTGAGATTTCCTTGTTAACACTGCATGAGTGAGATAATCGTTTGGAGATAGTTTTCTGTGATATCTGACTAAACTGTTTCCTTTTTATCACAGTTTTTGTGATTTTCATTGCCAAACAGACTTTGTTGGATCATTTCAAAATGTTAAATCTTCATTGTCTTTTTTGCTAGATGCGAACTCGTCATTTGTTTATTGTTTCGTTGTTTTAAATTGGTCTTTATCCTAACCCAAGAATTGTTTTTTTTCTTATTTCATGACATTGATGGGTGTCGCTTTTCTTGGTTCAGCTCAAGGTAAGCAGTTACTAAGCTAAGATTAGTTTTAAGTCTTTTGCGTGCCTATGCATTTCACCATTCTAAAAGGAAAGAATTGGGAAGAATAACGGGCTAGCCTTTAATTTTCTCGCTAAAGGCCTAGAAAAACCCGTTGACATCCAGCATTAACGGATGGTCAAATATTTTCCAGTCCTGTATCTCTGTCCAGTAGGTAAGAAGTTAAGTTTGCATACGACCCAAGCGAACTATCAGGCGGGTACTTATCTCTGGTTTCTTTGTCCAGTCGACAAGCTGAAGCAACGCTTACTACCAACTACAAAAACTTACTACCAACTACAGGAAATCCACGTCGAGACGTTCTGGTCATAGTTCCACATGAGGCAACATCTATATTGGAAACTCGACCCCACGTGTGACAAAAACTTGTTAAAAACATCATTAAGTCAGTCTCCTCACTTAGAACCAGAGTCACAAAGTAGCTCTTGGGTCGCCAGACAGTGTTGTCATGGAGACGGTGTAACTGGATCAGTAAAACAAACACAGTAACAATGTTAGGTTTCTTTCGTCATCACTCGTTCCATTACGATGATTGATCTTTTTTACACTCGTTATGTGAGACAACAACTGTTAGGTCTGGGTACTATTCATACTAGAACTAATACTAGCAAGATGACGTCACGTAAAGAGGCGCTTACGTCATCAAGAAGATGACGCTCGATTTACATCACCTGTGCACTGCCTGTAAAAATTCAGTCAGTCAAGTAATATTGAAAATTCTAGCTACTACTGCCCAAATGTTCCTTCCGTTATTTTTCTATGTTTAGAAACAGCTCTTGAGGGAGTTTGCACACAACCCCTTTTCAATACCCAATGAAACCCGAGCTAAGACATTCAACAAAGACTGAGATTCCATTTTTGCCCTCCATTTTGCATTTTCTATCTGCAGAAACAAGATATTTCGTGGGAAACCACGAGACCCTTGCGCTAATTACAGTTCTAAAAATAAGATGATACAGTGAAGGGTTGACTTTATGGTACATATGGAGGCTTTTCGGGGTGATGGGCTCCTGGCATAACTTGGCAGAAGAACAAAATTTATATATAAACTACGAATACGATCGTTGAAGGACATGTCAATTTGTGTTAATACGAAAGGCCTATCTCGTTAAGAAAAAGGGTTGACTCACAGGGTTAGTTCAGGAGATAGAGGCTACGGGTAAAGGGCTCCTAGTTCTACTAACCCATGGTCTTATATCCAAACTGCTATTCTTCAACTCTGTAGTATCACTCTACCTCTTTTTCCTTTCCATACAGAAAATCCGTGCAAAACTAAGAAATGTCCTTTCCACTCTGAATGCACGTTAGACGAGAATGGAGAAGCGCAGTGCGCATGCGCACAGCGATGTTCACTCGTCTTTGATCCTGTATGTGCCAGCGACGGTGAAACATACCCCAATGAGTGCGTGTTTAAAATAACAGCCTGCACTCTGAATGGGAACTTAACTCTTTTACATCAAGGCCATTGCAGTGAGTTTTTCTGTCTTTTGTCTTGCTCTTCTTTCTTTTATTTCTCTTCATTTTATTTCTACTGCCTAGACTGATGCGACATTCTAACATTTCTACTATTCTTTTATTTGCTATCTTATTTCTGTGCGTCTCAAAATTTTTCTTTAAAGTAGTAACGTATTCATTCCATTAGTCCCGTTCTGTCGCTCTCTCTGTCACAAGCGTAGTGTTGCGTGACAGAAACAGACCAGAGCTGGACCACCATCCCATCTGCTACCTTTAAAACACTTGTCTGGATATCCACCTAAATCTGCCACTTCCCTCATCCACTGCACTCAGCTTTGTTGTTTGTTTCTGTTTTATTTCCTCCTACATTCCACATTTGTGTTGTTCTCCTATGATTTAAGGCCCCATTCCAAGGAAAAAGGCTCAGTTTCCATTCCTTTATACTATAAAAATGAATAGAGTATTAACACCGATCCTTACAGTTTATCTTTCCTAACTTCTATATGCAACCCTTAGTCAACTTGTGGTGTTTATCAAGATATCAACTCTACTTCGTATTTTCCATTATTTGTTATGGTATGAGTGAGAAGACTTTATTTGAGTATCAGCCAATTTCCTTCGTTGGTCTCTAATCCTTCGTATTATTTGCTTTGAAGTTTGAAAACAGGTAAGCTGTTAATAACTGAACCTCGCACGTCACAATTAGCGCGTGCCTTGTTTGTGAGGACGACTTCCTGTGTACGATTCTCCATGTGCTTGTTTTTTTTTTCCTCTTTCACTCTTTCTGTTCGTCTTTACACTTCTTCAGCTCCTTGTTCCACGGTACATTGTCAGCGTTATGCTGAGTGTGTGTCTACTGATAATGCTACCGGAGTGTGTGTCTGTCCACACGAGTGTCCGTATCAGCGCAGCTATGTGTGCGGCAGTGATGGAAAGACTTATATCAATGACTGTCATCTTAGGGTTGCTTCATGTAGGCGAAAAGCAAACGTGTCTGTTCGTTACGCTGGAGAATGCAGTAAGTGAATTGGAGGCTTCTTTTCACATTAGTCATTGTATTAATTTATCAATTGATTTCTCTTTCAGAGAACGAGACATCTAAACCTTTTCCCGGCCATCTGTTCTTAATCTTCCAGTCCTTTTGATTTTTAACGTTTCGTCTCAGAACAAGTCACCACCTGCCTCTCTTAGTTGTCCTAGTTGTAGATGTTTATTACTGAACAAAGAAACTCGGTGTGCTTGTGTTGGCTGTTTATTTGTTTGTCTACAAATCTTCCAGTTTTTCGGATTTTAAATTGTTTCGCATGAGAGCAAGTTACTACCGGCCTCTCTTCGTTGTAGAGACTTACTCAACGAAGAAACTCGGTGCGCTTTTGTTGTTGTTGTTTGTCTACAAATCTGGTTCAGTTTGCTTGTGTTTAAATTTGACTTGCAAACGAAGAGATTTATATGCACCTTTCATGTAACTACCAATACTTCATCCATATCTCTCTCAATCTGTTCCCTGTACTTCCTAAATTACTTTTTGACGTCGCAGCTCCTTGCCACTCCAAGAGGTGTCCACCCTATGCTCAGTGTGTGCCTCAGTCAAGGACCTTCGCGGTGTGTGTGTGTCCGAGCAAATGTCGGCTGGTGTATGACCCAATATGCGGCACAGATCGCAAAAGCTACTTCAATCTGTGCGCCCTTCAATTGGCAGCCTGTCAATCAAACTCGACAGTGAGCGCTGCTTACAAAGGAACGTGTGGTATGAAGATTGCCAGTTTCTATTTTTTTTCCTTAATTTGCTGATAAAGGCACTTTTATCTTGGTTTTCTTGCTTTTAGGCTTGCATAAATCAACTGCTGCTTTCCTACGGTTCCTTTTCCTTTTTTCTGTTCTTAGTCTCTTTCTGCTGCCTTTATTCCTTTCAGACAGTCCCACAACTCCTTGCGCTCGCAAGGCTTGTCCTCCACACGCCAGGTGTGTTGTTGAATCTAATGGTTCAGCCGATTGCGTGTGTGCTAAATCGTGCTCGCCATCCATTAACTTCGTTTGCGGGAGTAATGGGAAAACTTACAGTAACACTTGTGAACTGGAGAAGGACGCTTGCGATAGTAACAGAGTTATTACAGTCTCGCGCAAAGGATTTTGCAAAAGTAAGTGAAAATGATACTCACTTAACGCGATCAGTGAATCGTGCTTTTTCTAAACAAAATTTTTCAACACTTATTACCCATAGGAAACTTATCGAAAATAAATCATGATAAACGTTTTTCTGCGTCTGCCAGAAGGCAAATCCCTGCGCCCACGATCATTTTTGTGTCTTCCCGGATGTTTCCTGTTGTAAAATGTCAGTTGATAAGAAATAATTAAGGTTGTGTGCTAGTAAGGTTGTTTTTAATGATCTGATTTACTCAAAGCAATAACCAATGCAGACAAATTTTCAAAAGCGATGACTATTTCATGGTCATGGCTGCTGGAGCTGCTCAGGTGGTTTCAACGAGTCCTATGCAGTTACTTCAAAGTTATTTCACAACCGCAAAAAAAAGAACCCTTGAAACTTGAAGATCAAACCTAAGTTGTAAGTTTTTCAGTGTTTGATAAGCTTTGCTCTCCTGTCCTCTTCCTCTATGATATACTGGCCACTCTCTGCAGACAGACCTTCGCCTATACCAACGTACTAATCTATCTTTAATATTGTTTAACTTTCTTTCAAGCTCCATGTTACGAAGGAAAATGTAAATATGGTGGATTCTGTGAGCGTGTTACCAACACAACAGCTCGCTGTAGATGCAGGCTGTGTCACTTTAGATACAAACCTGTTTGTGGTAGCGATAGAAGGTCTTATCTTAACAAGTGTATGCTTAGACGTCACGCCTGTCTTACCCAGTCTCCCATTTCTGTGGTGCGACACGGGCGATGTCGTAAGTCAATTTATTTGCCTTGCATTCTTTTCTTAATCAGCGCCATTATAATAAAATTGAATGCTCTTTAATATATTAACTGTTTTAAAATTGCAAGTACTGAATCATGACACTGCTTACCCTACATTCAATAAGTCTTCATGTCCTTATTTTGTGAACCTTCTTTTCCGATAATTTTATCGTTTTATTTTTTCTTATCTATGAAGATCATGAAAGTTGTTTCATCACCTTTTAACGCGCTCTCGACTTCCTTTCTGTGTTTAAATATTTGCACTGAAAAAGTGTTATTCTGTTTTGTTTTCTCCTCAAAACGAGAACGCATTTCCGTGTTCAAACCTTTCCTTCTTCATCCAGTGTTCGTTCCATAATGCATCTACAATATTGCTAACTCTTCCCAGCATGCACTCGCACTACCTGTCAGTTTGGCGCTAAATGTGTGCTCCAGGAGGATGGGTCCGAGTCGTGCCAGTGCCCGCTCAGCTGCCCTTTATCTTATAAACCCGTATGTGCTAACAACAAGAAAACATACGTGAACCGCTGCGCTCTTGATCTGGACACGTGTTTGACTAATGGATCAGTTGTACTCGTACATGAAGGAAAATGTTGTAAGGATATAATAACTCTTCTATCTTATTAATTGTTCTTTTAATTTCTGGTACACTTAAGCTAAGTTATTAACTTTGTTGCGTTTGTGTTAAATAAGTGATTGTGTTGTCTTTGACGCAAAGAGTAAAATCTAAGTTCTGCAGAGTACCTCAAAGACGAGATAACATACAACTAAGAACGCGCCAAAAAAAAGGAACATCAACTGGTCAGTCTATGATATCTAGGGATGTTGTTTGTTTCTTTTCTCTTTCAAGGGATATTGGTCAACCAGACAACGTATAATTTATTGCACTTGTCTCAATTTCGTGAAAAACATTTAACCCTTCACATGCTTTAGTATCACGCTAAAGATCCTAGAATATTCAATAGAAATTTTTCTTTATTCTCCAACTGTCAACATATAATTTTCCTCCACCTTTCCTCATTCGTATTACACATCTTTACACGTTACTCTCGTATCTTTATCCATCTTTACTTCTTTTAGTCCTGGGCTGCGTTGAAACTAAATGTCATTTCTATTCCTGGTGTGTGGAGCGACCGAACGGACAGGCGGCGTGTGTGTGCAGTGAGAAGTGCACCCTTAAGTTCGAACCAGTTTGCGGTAGCAACGGCAAAACGTATATCAACGAATGCCTCATGCGTGCTGATGCCTGCAAACAGCGTAAGAGCTTCGTCGTGTTGCAGAAAGGAGCGTGTAGTAAGTCAAGTTGTCTCCTTATCTTTTTGTCTGAATTTTTCTCTCTTTTGCTTTGCCTGTACGACCATGCGTTCATTTGAATGTTATTCTTTTCACGACTGCGTTAACAAACTTGTGTCCCTGTTCTGGGTTGGTTAAAAGTGACTAAACAAAGTAAATCGACTGTTGTCATGCCAACCACTTCTCATTATACTTCATCTGTCTTTAATCGTGTTTATTTTTGAAGGTGGGAAAATTTTGCCCTTGCGCATCTTGTTTCTCTTTGTCTTTGTAACTTGCCTTTCCTTTTTGAGAGTTGAGGTGTTTGGTAAACAGTTTACTACATTAGTAATTCTGAAGGTGTGTCCTAATCTCGTTGTGCACTTTTTTGTGAAAAGGTTCATCCCATCGAGAAATTTGTCTTTAGCCTTGTCTTTTAATTCAGCCTTCCTTTCGAAAATATATTTCGTATTCTCCTCGTTTTTAGCCGACGATAAACTTGCTGTCTTCGTGAAAGAGAGGATAGTGTAATTTGACATGGGGACGTAACGAAATTGAAACGTTCTTTCTTTTCTTGTCATCGTCTATTTCTTTCTCAGCTCCTTGTGCCCTTCTCAAGTGTGATTTCTACGCGAAGTGTGAGGCGCAGCTGGATGGGTCTCTTGAGTGTGTCTGTCCAAAACAGTGTCCACTGTCCTTTGACCCTGTGTGTGGTAGTGACGTTAAGTCGTATCCCAACGAGTGCACGCTTCAAGTGGAATCATGCAGAACTAAAACTCGTATCACTGTGGCTAAAAGAGGACAGTGTGGTGTGTATTTCTAAGACATCCGGGATTAGACTTTTTATATCTGGGAACAAGCTCACGCTTCAATACTCAGGAATGAGTTTTCTTGCCCATCCGGGAACAATCTATTGTCCATCCGGGAAAGAGCTCTTGCCCAAATAAGGCGCTACACAACCTTGTCTTTCTTTTCTTGTTCTCTCGGACAAGTGTAAGACGTGAGATATGATAGTTGCTCCAATAAAAAACTTCGTGTCTTCCAACAGCTTTCAAACGTTGTCCTTTCAAAAACGACAGTCATGAAGTTCAGATTAAAAATACTGACTTTCTATGAAACCCTTGAAGTTATTACTGTATTTGTTATGTTTTACCCACGTTTTCATAAGAGTAGTTTACTCGACTGTCTGTCTCTCTGTGTACAATCTTTGCTGCTCTCTTCAGTCTGTACTGGTGAAAACTGTCCAGCTAGCAGATCTGGAAGAACAACAAACAGCAGCCCAGCTACTGGCAAATCCAGTCTGTGGCTTTCTGTAGAGAAGCCACTAAGACTCCGTAAGTTCTGTATCTTTACTTGTGTTTGGGAGTTTTCTCTCGGTTTTCATCTTTCTTCCTGTCTCAGGTGTGAAGCAGTTTGCTATCAAGTCTATGATGTTTGAGTCGCTAGAGTTGAAACTTCTTTCGAATCGATTAGTCTTCTTTAATTTGTTCTTCTCGTTGTGTGACTGTGGTTTATCGAGCTATGCAGGCTTTTAACCTGCTCCCCTTGCCTACCCTTGTATTACATGTACATATCTGGAATGTATTGGTCGTTTGTCGAACATCTTTTTCTTCTCTTTGTAGTTTGTTGCTTCAAACTCAGGATTTTGTCCTTCTGGAGTACTTTATATAGATTTGGTCTTCACGCATTTAATTAATAGTTACAGTATACAGGTTGTGTTTTTCAGTTGTCATAGATAAGAGAAGAGGTTTCTTTCAAGCCTCTCTAAAAGTCGCTATATTCTTTGTTGTGGACGCGAGAATAGTTACTTTTTTCAGCAGAGTCTATTTGGATTCTGACCAGCACAATCAAAATTCTAATTATTACCAGTCTTAATTAGATTAAAATGGACACTCAAGAGGCAGAGACGAGGGTCCATTTTAACTTCCCAATTTCAACCAAAAATCACGTGCCCTTTACTTATTAACCGCTCAGTTATTATCGTTTGTTATTTCCTATTAGACATGTCTATCGGCTTCAAAGGTGATTCCTACATGCGATACAAACCTCTGTCACAAGTGAAGAACAAAGCCGATATTCAAATGGCCTTCCGACCTATCAGTCGATCTGGCGTAATCCTAAGTAACAAAGCCTCGGGCAAGAATCGCAACAATGATTTCATCTTTATCATCCTGAAACGCGGGAGAGTTATATTCAGGTAGGTGACAAGATATTCTCCGCTACCGCAATGTTTTGTTTTGGCCAGTTATGTGTGATGGGCTATTTTTTTTCATACCCAGTCTCACTAAAGTTAACAGGCCATTTCCGAGTTCTCTCGTGTCTCTGTTTCAAAACGAGTCTAAGCGCGAAACCTTTCATATGAAAATGAGTTCTGTATGCAGTTTCATTTTCATGCAAATCAAAGTCATTTTCATAAGAATGGTTTCGCACTTAGACTCGGTTTTAAACAGAGGCGCAAGAGAACTCGGAAATGGCCTATTTCTTTCAATGGGCGCGTCAATAATTGTTTTCACTTATTCAGTTTGGCTGGTCTTGCATCCTATCGCACCGTGCCGACCGTATCGTGTCTTAAGGTATCGTATCACACCGTACCATATTGCACTGTGTTGTCTTTCATTTCCAAACACTCTTTCTTTTGAAAAAGCCATTCCATCTTTTTTGACGCAAGACATTTGTTTCCCGCAAAACTTTCTCAGTTGCGCCGAAAAACATTTCCACTAGCTTCGAATCACTCAGTACTCTATACGTGCCTTTATATTTTCTTTTCAATTTTATCGTTTCAGCTATGATCTGGGAAAAGGTCCAGCCAGGATTATAAGCGACCTGCAGGTTGAAATGAATCAGTGGAACCAGCTGCAAGTATACAGAGAAGGCATTAACGGCTACCTTGTGCTGAATGGGCGGCGCGTGACTGGCAACTCCGCCTCGGGCGCATCGCAGTTGAATTTAGATACTGACATGTACCTTGGAGGTGGAGTGCAAGGCGTTTCTGGAAAGTGAGGAAGGACAATTTTTATGCTCTAGATTTTAATTCTCAATACTGTTTTATAGCCATTTATTGAAAACTAGTACTTGTGAGAGTTAGGTTTCACTACACATGTGAACGTAGTTATTGGTTTTGTTATTTCAACTATGTGTCGAAAGTGATCTGTAATTGGATGATCTTGCTTTTCCAGTTTTCGAAGCTTGAATTAGGTGTCTTAGGAAGCGTTCCTTTTAACCAAGTATAAGTATAATCCGAATTTTTCGTGCCGAATAAGATTTCTTCTTCCGTTTACGCTCAAACTGCAATCCAAACGGTTTACGTTCCTAAGATGGATCGTCGAGATTGGAATCTAGAGCTGGTTTTAGATTTTCGTTACATTTGAGCGAACTAATCCCCAGGCTCCTTTCAGTTGCGGCCTGATCATCGGCTTGATATTTTCAAAGATTTTGTTCCAGCTCCCAAGAACATTCTAACAGTCTAGCTGGATAGCAAATGTAAGATAGCTACTCGACGAATTTAAGATAGCTACTCTTAATTCGAGAAAAAAATGAAGTTTATTTGTGCATGTGTTTATGGATGGATTAACTAAATCCTAAATTGGATGGGTTAAACCTTTTTTTGGCGCAGAGATCTCAATTTCTTTATCAAGGTAGGCATACCCAGGAAGGCGATTATAAGCCAAAAGCAAACATGTTAGGACGAACTTGTCAAATTTAGCCTCTTTTAAGATGTACCATCAGTTGATTAACATCATTCCTCTATTGATTTATCTCTTTATAACTCTCTTGCAATAATTTTCCAATCCCAAAATTTTGTGATCGATGTAGGTATGCAAACTTGCTGGGTACCAGAGCTGGCTTTTTCGGATCCATCAAGAATCTGATCATCAACGGCGTATACTATGACCTTGGGTATCCTGGCCAGGCCCTTGCGGAGTTGAACGTAGTTCAGAACAGCAGTTTTGATCCTTGTATGATGAGTCCATGTGAACATGGCGGAGCATGCTCTGTGGATGGCGACAGGATCCTATGTGACTGCATGAATGGATTCCTGGGTGATCGCTGTGAAATAAGAGGTGCGTGTTGTGGCACTTAACATTTTTGTTGTATTTCCTTCAGAAAATTAATTAGTTAGTCTAAGTCTAAAGATGACACTTAAGGACGAGAAAAAAGTCGTTCCTTTTTTATCCTTCTTGTCAGAGGACACACAGTTTCTACTCGCGATTATTGAGGTTACTTCAAGTTAGATAAGGATGTTAAATTACAGAGTAATTTCTTTTGATTGTAATTTAAGAGGAAGAGACGTGTTCATTTGTGTCCAAGGTAACGGAATAGTTACTTTGTTTTTGGTTTTACTACGGTTTGAGATTTTTCGAGCAGTCTAATTGGTAACTAATTGGTTTGGTTTTGGTTTTACGACACTCAAATGAAAACCGCTCTATGATAACTTATCAGTTGGTGTACTGTTCTTCTGAGTTGAGTCTCAGGCGTTGTGTTCGTGTTGTGTTTCTTGTGCAAGACATATAACTCTCACAGGGCTTCTTTCCTCTCGGTTGTTTTAATGGCTCTAAATTTGTAGCGGAACCTGACAATATTAAGGGGGTAACACGTGATAAATCCCATCGAGGGTGATTCGCAATTCCTCTGGTTGCTCTTCATCTTAAGCGCAGTCATTTTAAGCCAGTTGGGTCGGGAATACACTTTACATGTTCATATATTTTAAACGAAAGTGGGTGGTTATCTGTAGCACTTGAAAACTTCTATTTTGATTCGTTCTTGTTAATCTGCACCTCCTTTGTTGTAAGGACTTTGCTTGTGTTCCTTATCTATTGTTTCACAAGGTAAATTATAAAGAACCTCTCAAACGGTGCACGTCGCCCCTAAACTGTGATGATGATGATGATGCGATGGCGATGATGATGACGATGACAACAATAATGATAGTATTTAATTAGAAAACCCAACTTGCCATGTTATTGTTGTGAATTGAAGGATTATAGCCATTAAATCTTAATAACCCCTTGGTTTCATTACCTCTCTTTTAGCCAATGTACCTTATTTCCAAGGCGGCGCAATTGGTGGTTCGTACATGGAGTTATCTCTGGAGTTGATGATCGCACAAAAAGATGAATTCGCTGCTATTTTTGACATACGTCCGGAACAAGCGTTTGGCCTCATAATGTACTCAGAATCTGCTACGGATGAGGATTTTATTTCGTTAGCCATTATTGGAGGATACGTGGAATTTAGGTAGGGAAAGAAACAACCGTATTCTTTTGTCAACGTAGTTTTCCATCATTTGATGGCGCCCTTCCCTTTGGAGCTGGAGTCTCACCACTGGTTGGTAGGTTGGTTGGTTATTCTCTTGGATCCAAAACGATCAATAGAACTGATTGCCGATTTTAATACATCTTGCCTCTATCTACGACATTACCTGCACTTTGTGCAAAATGCTATACACAACACGAACATTGGTGGCGATAGCACTCTGATAGAAAACAGTTCAAGATGGTTGTAAACCTAACATTTTAATATTGCTGGCATTTTTCTAAAAGATGATAGTTATTTGACCTCTGACCTCTGCTTTATTAGAGGGAACGTACTCTGAGAGTCGAGACCTTCAAGACATAAATTTACCATTCAAATTGATCAGAACCTGTGACTTCCCACAATTTTAATAAACGTGTTTCGACAAGTTAATTAGTTTATAAAAAAGTAAGCCAAGAAGTCAAATTAAATTGTACTTTCCAGACGCGCAACCCAAAATCATTCAATTTGCTCCAACGAAACGTTGATGCTCTGAGCGTTTATTTAGCTTTACGACATCGATTTGAAGGTTAAGTAATCTTTACCAACTAAAAGTGGATGTAATTTGATTGGTAAAAGTTACCTTTT
>JAHPZR010040791.1:0-17500 GCA_019787425.1 Platygyra sinensis | reverse complement strand
ATTGTTTAATTTTTTATGGAAAGGTAAAGATAAAATTAAACGTCTCGCACTGGTTAGTGATTATAGTGATGGCGGACTTAAAATGCCCCATCTGGAATCTACTAAAACTCAAAGAATCATGTGTCTTAAAATGTTTATTGAAAATTACCACAGTCCATGGAAGTTAATCCTCTCGCACCATCTTAAAAATTACAGGGATAGATTCCTTCTTCATTCGTGCAATTATGACGTTGCTGACCTACCTAAATCTCTTCCAAAGTTTTATCGCGAGTGTTTTGAAGCTTGGGCTACACTTAACAAGAAACAACCATCTTCGCGCGACCACGTTATGGAACAGATCCTTAGGAATAATAAACATATTCGAATCAATGACAAACCTCAATTTTGTAAAAAGTCATTTATGGCTGGAATCTCAAGAATTGAGGACAGCTTCCTCACGAACGCAAAATTAAAATCTTGGAATTATTTTTCAGAGAAAGGCCTTAACTTCTTGTCATGTGCCTTGAGAAGTTCGTTGACTTTTCGTTTAACAATGTTTTGCGTGAATTTTTTGAGAACGAACAGGTCATGCTGTTTAAAACCTTATCAAAGGAAACACAATGCAAGCCGTTCACCTCTGGTCGCATTGCGGAATGCAATTAAAACTGGATGCCCTGATCTGGCCCATGTTTTATATTATATACAGTGAGATATTGATCATAGACCTAACAATTAATTTTTGAGTTATACATGTTTGCTTTTTAACCACTCATTGTCATCTTTAGATTTTCTGCGTGACTGAAACTCGTTACTTCAGTGTTTTGAGGCTGTTATTTGTAACGTAAACGAGTTACGTGAACCGAAACAAAATAAAGCGCTGAAAACAGCCTGTCAAACTGAATAAAATCACTGTTGCCCGGAGAACACTTACTTGACCTCTGAAAATGCAAGCCCAATGAACAAGTTGCAGCAGCTGGGAGAGAATTTCACTCTAACCATTCTATTATATATATATGTGGGAGCAGGAGCCATAATCGGGGACGGAGACCGTAAGTCTTGGGATGCGCGTGGACCCATGATATGGGACAATTTTTCTATTTTTAGAACAAATTGCGCCATCCTGACGTCATATATCCGCGCTGATCCACGCACGTGTCTTGGCCTCTCGCGTGGATGTTGTCACGTTGTGTGATGAAATGGTGAGAGTTGCGAGATCCTCTTGCCGATTTTTCACAGCAATGGCAGGGAATAAGGCAGAGAAGAAGAAGCAGGGCTCTTCTATGTACTTTTATGCTCTGATTTAATGGAAAAGGTGTGTTTTTCAAGGTCGAGAATTTCTTTAATTTCGCACTGTGAATGAATAAAATCCGCTCGCCGGCTAGTTGTACGCGTAAACTTTTGTGTTTGTTCTATAGAGTTCTGTAAGAACACTGTTTACTCCGGTATCAAGCTGTTAATTTGTGAGTTTGCTAAACAATGCTTAATCATAACCAAAACCTGTTTTTGATAGTTTCTTGTTGGTTCTGCTCGTTTGGCTAGTTTGCAAAAGTTTTTGTCTGACGCGTACGAGTAGTTCATTTGCATATTGCAGCGCGTGCACTTTCAAGTCCGAGTCGGTGTTTTCAGATTGTCAAGCAAAATCGTGAAAAAGATTTGTTTCGTCGTCTTTTGTGCTGAGATACTACAACAATTTTCACTAACGTTCGCCAAAAGACTACTAACATCATGTGTGTTTCTTTCAAGGAGTTTTAACTCAATCGAAATCTTTATTCGAGTTTTGATTACAAGCGTCATCGTAACTTTTCTAATTATTTCTGCTGTTTTCACATATTTTCAGCTAAACTTTTAATATGTTCTCAAACATTAATCAACCTTAAACATTAGAGATATTATACGAGTTCGATATACGTTTCACACCAAAGTGCGAAGTCCAATTTGTCATGTTTTACTAGCTGTGCAAAACACGCATCGGCGGGCGCTCTTACTCATCGACAACAGACGATTTATTGGATTTACACAAACAAAACTAAGCAGCATCTACGGACATAAACCGATTGGGCCTAAACGCCGCTATATCCAACTAGTTCTTTTTTCTTCTGTGTTATGGAAAAGCCGTTAATCTTCTTCATATGTGAAATTTAGATTGGAGTAATGCGAAGTTGTCGTAAAAGGAGCAGCGGAACTCAACTTGGTCAGAGATAAAAAGCGGGACATACCTAAATTAGGCACCGTCTTCACTCAGACTGGAGCAACTTACGGCGGAAATACTTAATCAAAATTCCAACAGCCATGAAGGCGTTGAGTGCTCGGCCAAACGGATCCAAAAGCATAAACGATTTCGGGAATTTCGGACGCCATTTCCCCTGCGCGACATCCGCGAAAATCCTCGCAGCAGTGTGCGCGCGTGTGCCGCAGGCGATGGCGCAATTTGTTCTAAAAATAGAAAAATTGTCCCATATCATGGCGCCAACCCCAATACTAGAAATGGCGCGCGCTTACGGTCTCCGTCCCTGATTATGGCTCCTGGTGGGAGTCATGCATTGTAGGGTTATTTTGTTTGAGATGATAGTTGATTTGGCCTGTACCCTTTTGAACTAAATGCTTGGAGACTCTCTTGTCATAACCAAATGAGCCGTAATGCAAGCCTAAAAGAAGAACCTGTTCAAAAACAAATGTTTTGTTGATCGGAACAGATCTTCACCCACACATCCACTCTTCCCAGTCCTTTAGCTTGCTAGGTAAATGCTGTGTAACCTATTGTATATTCCTTCTATTGGTCGGTTTTTTTTAACTATTCATTTCCTAACTTGTGACAATTGTTCTCACATCCCTGTTGATGATGAACTCAAAGTACGTTTTCAGATACCCCTTATAATATATATCCCAATTTTGCAAGTGCATACCCCAAAATTCTGCATGCATTGCGTGTCGTTTATTAGAAAAGGAATACTTCGATTACCTTTTAGACCTTGATTAGCGTTAACCGGGTTTCGAACAACCCGACTCTGTAGACCTAAATTAACATGTTTAAACGAATGTGTCATGATATATTAAATCATTTATGTCCTAATGTACAAAATTGTGTTTGATTGTAAGAGAACTAAAATAATGCTTAATAAACTATACTGTTATCATTGGTCACAGACTAAATTAATGACTTGCAAATCATAAACTTTGTGAGCCCGCGGTATTCTGTGCCGTCGTTGCCAAGCGGCATTACTTACCCTGATTTGTGTCATGCTAGCGTGACGCTGACATTTTTTTACGGAGTACACGCGAGTGTCACGCCACCGATTTCCTTTCATTCAAAGGTGCCGAAAGTGTTCGTTTTCTTCACGGATGGGACAAACACGGACGGCGAGGATTTGACTTTGTACACACGGCAACTGCAGGATAAAGGAATCAAGACGCTAGCTATTGGAGTAGGAAGTGATACAAATGAAGATGAACTGATCACCATCGCCTCCGGCTCCAAAGACAACGTGTTCAAAATAGATGAGTTTGAAGAACTGAAACTTGTTATACAGGAATTGATTACAGCGCTGTGCCCAAGGTGACTTGTCTGAGCGTCACACGATACGTGGTAAGTTAGCCCCGGTTGTGAGGGATTTTGGAAACCCCTGGGGTATCAAGAGTGTTAGAGGTTTTGACCGAAAACGGAAGACACACGAGGATAACTCTGTCTACCTTTAGCTCAATTCTGCACTGTTTACCGGAGGGGAGGACGGTGGGGAAGGAGGTAAGGGGAAGAGAGGGAGGGAAAGACGAAGGGGGGGGGGGGGGGCGGGAGGGTGAGAAAGACGGAGAGAGGGAGAGAGGGAGGGTAAAGAGGGTTATTATTATGGTACATTTGTGGAATATGGCTAATAATGCACAAGCAGAGTGAAAATTGAGCACAGATAGCGCAGAAAGGCGACAAAGGCCGAGGGGACTAACCCTATAACTACCAAACAAAAAAAAAATCGAGTTCAGAATATTTTTCAATTTTTGCTTTTTTGGTAGTGATAGGGTTAATTTCGTCTACCATTGTCGACTTTGTGCGCTTTAATTTCCCTTTTCACTCTGCTTGTGCATTTTTCGCCACATCCCACAAGTGTACCATTTTCACATCACTTGTTATTCTTTCTGTGGGAACCTTGATCTTAGATGTTAGCTATGCCATGCTGACGAGGCCTAACAAGGCCGACACAGCTGTCCATGGCTGCTAATATTCTGAGCTTAAGTTTTGTCTTTTGTTTTGATAGTTATAGGGTTAATTCTCTCTACGATTGTTGCCTTTTTGCACTTTCTGTGGCTGTAACTTTTCTTTTCACTCTGCTTGGTTATTATTATGCATGATTGTGTTAGAGAGGCACTTTGCTGACCATCGCATCTCAAACCCATCTTCCCAGCCTGGACTGGTTGTTGTTACTTTTCTTTAGCAAGTGACAAGACTACAATGAGCGACAAAAGTGTTGAGACACTTGGACTAATTTCGATTTTCTACGTTTTGGAAACATTTGCCCCCCCTTTCTCCCAAAACAATGTTGATTTTTCTATTTCTTCGACTGCACAGACCAAAGCGCCTACACAACATTGAATTGGGGGGCCGGGGGTATCATATATTCAACGCTAGATGCAAATAAAATAGAACAAATGCTTAAGTATCGAAAATCGTCTTTTCCTAAAAGTGTCTCAACTACTTTTGTCGCTCATTGTAGCATTGGTTGGTTAACAAAGCTCTGTTATTTCGTTCCCAGCCAGTTACATATAGTGACTTAATTTCGTACTTTACTTCAAATACCACGTCCGTATGATAAACTGGTTGTATTACTTGGAAATTGTGGCGTTATTTACATACATCTCTCTTTAAATTTGCAGATGAAACCGAAACCTATCAGAATAGTCCCCAAGAATGATGTGGAAAACCATTTATTGCTTTAACACGCTTAATTACAATTATATAAAGTAACAGAAGTAAGCTCTTTAAAAAAATTTGTTCTTGAAATTTTGAACCTAGCTCTTCGTGATCGTTAAGCGCGCATGAGTTAGTAATCGTTTGGCGAAGAGCAAACGTTAAAATGGTGTAGCTTTAAGTAATCAAAGCAGTAACAGTAAGAAAAAAATGAACATCAAATAGGAAACAGAAACTATAATGTATACATAAAGTGTTTGCTTTTTGCTGCTTTAATTTTTACCTCTTTTGTAAGCCATGAAGATTTGACGTAATAAAAAAGTACAAAATGATGAGATTTTTACATGGTTCCTGCGTGTGTTGGAGTCTGTGAGCTTTTGTGGGCACATGTGCTTTCCTTTGTGTCAAAAACTGCGCAAAGTTTGGTTGGTTGAAAGTCAAGTGGAAAGGTTCCTTTCGGTTCGGTCCGACAAGAATATTGCGGCTTTGTGGTCTACAAGTCGAGCCGAAATTTTCCTTTCCATTTTGACAAATCAGGTCGTTGCTGTAATTCTCCTCTTCAGCAGAATTTCACTTATTTGGGGGATTGGGGAAACGAATCGAAAATGGTAACAGCCATTCCTTTCAGTTGACCCGGTTTAATTGAAAAATGGCGTTCCACTTTACTTGGTCAATCCCACTGGTCTCTGACCGGTCAGTCTGATATAATAACAAGGCAAGATATATTATTAACTCAGCACCCTGTACTTCTGTGCTATGCCCTTTCTCATCGCCAGAGCCTCCTGTCCTCATAAGCAACCAGTACGTATTTTCGGAAATGAAACCAGCGTTCAATTTAGTGAAAATCTTAGTCCAAGAAGTTGGCTCATCAAATTATGTGTCTACAGAGCCACCTCTTCCGACTGGGGACGAGAATGGTACACGTTTCCCAAAATGGAGGGGGCTTGGACACTAGCTTATCAAATTGTGCTGAAGTGGTCAAGAAAGAGTTCGCTCACATCGTGAAAACCCTAGCTTTCTGATGTTTCAGTGTGGTCACCTGCAAGGAGCGTAAGATGTAAGTACTGTTCATTGAAAATTTCATTCTTAAAAGTGGGAGATTACTGATTTTTCTCATCCGTATTCAGTGAAAAGAACTAAAAAATGATTCGGTTGAATCTCTGGCATGTCAGTTTATTAAACTGCCACTCGACATGAACAAACATAATTTATAAGAACATCTTTGATCAAAGTTTGGGTATACACGCTCTGATTAATGATAAGTACTCTCATATTCGTATTCAGCTAACTTAATTATTTACATTCAAAGACTTCTTAGACCTTTAGGAATCGTTTCTAACATAGTTCTTTCATAATTCACTGATAATTAGCTATCGGTGTGGAAGGAATCTCAGTCATTAAGGCCCCGTTTACACGGGTCCGGACAAATTTTTGCACGGACGAATTTTGTTCCTGGACCGCCTGTTTACAGGGATCCGTGCCGGATCCGTGCAAATTCTGTTCCAGTGGTGTTTACACGGATCCGTGCAAATTTTAGACCAGATGCGGCATTTGATTCCAGGCCATAACCGCGCTATGTGTGCAAAAAGTTGCACGGTTCGGGTGTTTACACGAGTCCGTACAAATATGGAACCGTGCCGGTCAAAAAGCGGACCTGCTTTTTTCAGGTCCCAAACTTGCACACTTAGCCATTCAAAAATTCGTCCAGTTCCGCCGGTCCCGTGTAAACGCAAGGTGGAACCGTGCAAGTTTTTGTCCGTGCAAAAATTTATCCGGACCCGTGTAAACGGGGCCTCAATCTTAGCGGCATTAATTTATACTAGCAATCAAGGATCTGTTCGCGATCTTCGCTCTATGCACGTCAGTCCTTTCCAAATGATTTCATAACTTGTTATGTATGTTTCGTTTTATCAAGATCTGAGAATTCTCTCATCGAGTCAGGTGTGAGATAACAGTCAAACTCTGATAAATTGGCATATTTGTTTGTCGTTGCATCCATAATGAAGTGTGTTGTCATTAATTGTAAAAGTTTATACTCAGAACTTTACAATTTTAGAATGGCAACAACCGTAGTTGCTGACACTTAAAACCGGCTATTGCCGATGTAGTGTTACCAATTTTAAAACTTCTAAGTTGAATTCAAAACTTTACGGACGAAGCCGCAGAATTTTAATTATTTCACCGTTAAAAAGATTTGATTGACAAGTCATGCTGCATGACCACAAAACTGTTCCAAAAGCGTAGGTTTGGCGTTATAAAAATACTTTCATTTGTTCAGTTTATGGTAGATAAACTGCATCAAAGCCGATACAGCTTTGTTTCAGCAGTACATTATTAGACTTATTACCCTTGTGCTACCCTTGTGTGCATTTATTTTTGGAATTTGAACTTTTAATGGCGTTTACTAGTCGACGTTCAGCTCCAGTGAACAAAAAAATAGCTGCGTAAAATTAACATGAAAATAAGAGAACTGCACTTCTTTGACGGCTAACATCGTTGATCAGATTTGTCAGCTAGTCATTCTGATACTGTCATTTTGATTGATTAACAAAGGGCTTCTTTTGCGAATCGCTTCTCGATGGTTGTTTTTAAGTTTCCTATATTCCAGCTGAGTCGCTTAACTGATGAAAAATATCTTGCTGCTCTGCCGACAGCGTCAAAATATCGCTTTTCCAACTAAACAGCTGTGAAGTGTTTGGTATGCGAAAAATGTCACACTGTGGGAAGGTATGGGAAGAAAAACGAATTTTCAAATTTCATTTCCCACACTAAATGAGTCTAGATCAGATCTTAGTTTAGTAATTAATCTTTCAATGACTTGGAAGCCAAGGTTACGAAAGCAAAATGAAAAGGGTGATCACGTCACGCTAGCTTAAAAGGTTTTATTACTTTGTTTTAGTTTTTGTGTAATGAAATCATTTTCAGCCCAAAACGTATCAATAGAAGATAACTCTTATATGAGGTAAAATCTATAGATTGCGTAAAAGAAACGGTTTCTTGGTAATCATATTAGATTAAAATTAGAACTGGAAGTCTCAGCTATCCCATATCGCAAAATAAAAGGTTTCAAAATCAATTGGTGCAATATTTAACAATTATTCCTCGAGCCCGAATGGGCTCTGAGTCAATAGCCCATGAGGCCGAAGGCCGAATGGGCTATTGACTCAGGGGCCATGAGGGCGAGAGGAATAATTGTTTTAGTAAAATCCAACTAGTTAGTCAAAAAATTATCGAGACAAAACATCTTTCGCTAGTTAAAGCGATTCAGCCTCCATCGTTTTGGTTTTCAAAGCCGGCGCTTTTCGCTACTAGTGGGCTATAACAAATAGCCTACTAGTATAGCTCAACCAATCAGAACGCAGCATTGATAATAGACCACTAGTTGGATTTTACTAAATAAGAGTAGCTTTTACCAACCTAGGACGTCTCTTAACGTATTGTACTTCTCTTTAATTACCCATACTTTCATTACTGTAATATAGTTTGGGCATTGACATACAAAACCAACCTCCGCCGCCTCGTTTTCTTACAAAAACGTGCCATAAGAATCATAAACAAATCAAACTTTGATGCTCATACAGCCGGATCCAATTAAGCCAGTAATTTGTGTACTCTTACAAGACCTCATCCTTACCACCAAGATTTTGAAATCATTTTCACTGATTTTGTTGTGTGGCAAATTATTAATAAACTAGACGCATATTTGCGTTCACTCGGGCTTTATGTTGGGGAGAAACTCTGGTTTTGTTGCACGTAGTTTCGCAAGTATTTTTTTGTAATTATGGTTTATCTTGTAACTGTTTCTGTATCGGTATGTTGAAAATGCAGGGTTATTACTTATGTATACAAGTTGAAAACATAGTTGTTATGTAGGCTGAAGACATGTTCCTGGGCTGGGTTGGGGGGAGATAATGCCCCCCATATATTATGGGCTATTGTTTCAAACATTTTACTAGCAACCATTTACTTCATTATTATTTTTTTGTTTGTAAGCTGGTGTCATCATTATCAGCCTGTGTCATATCCGTCAGTTGTACACTAATGTTTGTACAATCAATTTGTATATCCTTGTATAAAGGATTATTGGCTTTTAACCAGTCGAGTGCTGACATTATGAACTCTGGTCTAACAGCTTCAAAATAAACATGTCCTCTGAACTGAAGTTTTCTTTTTAACTTAATGAGAATTATCCCTGACCTATCTGGAGGGCGAGGCAATATGTTACATGTCTGATTACAATTTACTGGTACATTACATATAGCACCTTTAATTTTCCTCTGTTGTCCTTTTGGCATAACAATTATTTTTTCAAATACAATGCGTTGGGCAATTATTATTTGCTCTAGTTTTTTGAGATCTTCCAGCTCAGTTGGGATGTCATCTACATATAAATTGTTTACTATTGCTTGACAGGGAAGACTACCTTGACTGGCTTTAGAGTGACAAGTCTTACATATATATTCTATTCCATCAAATGACAATAGTATGTTAAAAATGTCCTGAGAAGGGTAGCTAGGTTTATTGAGTTTTAGGACAGATTTCTTATAAAGTGTTCTGTTACATATACAACAAATATAATATGGGCCTTCCTTTATTTTTCTGTTGAACTCTTCAATACACAAATCTAAAGTTTTATTTCTAGCAATATAATTCTGCTTGCGTTTCTCATGTACTTTTTGTTTTGTAGGAGCATCCATTGTTTTGTATTCTTGTGCTTTTTTGTTTAACAACTCTTGTTTCTTATCAGAATCCATGGTTTTGTATTGTTGTGCCATTTTCTCTAGCAGGTATTGTTTCTTTACAGTATCCATTGTTTTGTATTTTTGGGACAGTTTTTTCTGTATTTCCTGTTTATTTTTCATATCCCTAACTTTTTTTTTCTCCAAAAATATTTTCTTCTTTGGTGGCTCCATTGCTTCATAGTATTTTTTATTTCTATGATTCTTCATCAATTTTTTCCTTTCATTTCTGTCAGTTACTTTACATGAACATGAAGCAAACTGTATTCTGTAATGCCCTGGACTTTTATATTTCTCTTGTATTGTTCTAATGGCATCAACAAGTGAAGCTGTTCCATTTATGTTTTTAGTGTATTGAATGGGGGATGTGTCTCTTTCATTATAGAGCAGGAGAGAATACATATATTTTGATCTTTTTGTGGGTTTAAAGATACAACTGATGCAATATGAGGAAAATGATATCAAAAACCCTGTGCATTCACTGTTATTTATTATATCATTCTCAAGAATTAACTTGCTTTGAAATGAATCAGTTAATACTCCTTCAGTCTCAAACAAATTTTCTAAATTTACTTCAGTTCCAAAAACCTCTATAGTTCTTGGAAGATTAGCTGGTAATAGCTGGTTGTGTTCTAAACTTGATTTACGAAACATGTTTTTGCCATTGTTGACAATGGTGGGTAAGGATGAGTTGTAATTCCAGTAATTGCATGGTTTAATTACAGAGTAGCAAAGAGAGTATAGAGCTACAGCACAACTTAGATTAAATTTGTGGCTTACTTCACACTTTCAGATAGAAACACACAATTTTAATTTTACTAAACATGTTTCGGATGATCAACATCCATCGTCAGTTGTGAATACAAGTGAACAACTGTACGGGTCCGCAAATGATCCCAGGACCGCAAATGATCCCGGACCGCAAATGATCCCCAAATTGGACCGCAAATGATCCCGGACCGGAAATGATCGCCATATTGGACCGCAAATGATCCCGATCAAAAAATAAGGAATGGCATGGATTTATGTCCGAGGAAGGTGATAACACATAAAAACTAAAAAAAAACATGTTATAACATTTAAAAAAATATATTCCATAGTTGCTGCTTTGTTCTTCGAAGGGTATAGATCGTTTTCACTGTCACGCAATAAAAAAAAAAATAAAAAAAATCGAAAACCAGCCAATGGAAAAAGCTAAGAAAATGTGATGTATGTTATAGAAGATAACTATTAATATAAGACACTTCTCCAAGTTTTGGGCCTGTGCGTGTCCCTAAACTTCAGATATTCGTCGTAAATGTTTCCCAGAAATTTACAGGGCCCAGTATGAAAACGCCATGTTCGTGGACAACCGTGTACAGCAACATGGCGGCCGGAATATAGCGTAAACATCTGGACCTTACTTTGGCTATTTGGGCGTCTGGTTGTCAGTACTAAACAAACAAGCATTTACATAAGCACTTTTCCTAATGCTCTAACTTCTAAAAAGGCTCAAAATCATGAGATAAGGATATCTTTTTTAACAAAATCGATCGTAGCCTTGTGTCACGCAACTTTCAAAATGCTCTAGTTTCCAAACGAAGCACGCTAATTGTAAACGGGTATAAATATACCGCCTCTTATGCCTGATGAGGATAAAAACACGTCATGTGAAAACGATCTATTGACTTAGAAGTCTAAGAAATACACATACTCGTAAACATTCTCGAAACCCCGGTAGCAATAGTAGTCAAGCACCTAACAAACAGCTAATTGTCAAAACGAAGCGCAAGCCTTGGCCTTGTTTGGTCATGAAGCTGAACTTCATAACTATAGCTTGGAATTTTGGCTTCTTAGAATACTCAAGTAGTCATTCCCGAGGAATTAAAGCAAAAATACGACCAAGAAAAAATTACAAAATAAATTTGTTCAAATTTCCAGTGCTACACACTAGGTGTTTTACAGAGTGATGAAGTGTTGTAGCTTTGGAAGTCTACTCAGGTGACAGCGTCATCTGTCACAGTTCTTCATGGTTAGATTTTAGTTTAAAACTTAAGACGAGTGGCGTTAATGGCTGATAAAATGTTATTTAACTATAACACCGAAATATCAGTTTTTAACAAAAGAGGATATGTAGTGTATGTTGCACTGATCATAATTTTATTTAGAATTGCAAAGAAATGCAAGCCAAGCCGTGTTTTGATGATTGATTGAGTGGTGCATTTCATAACATCGTAGTTAGCAACAAAATTTAGTCGAAAGTATTAAAACAAGCAAGTTGTGAGCCATTATAATTATAAGATGGCTTAAATAAAAATATCGGTATTCACGTACGCCAATTCCCTATCCACCCTATTCCACAATCCATGCCATTCCTTATTTTTTGATCGGGATCATTTGCGGTCCAATATGGCGATCATTTCCGGTCCGGGATCATTTGCGGTCCAATTTGGGGATCATTTGCGGTCCGGGATCATTTGCGGTCCTGGGATCATTTGCGGACCCGTACAGAACCGCTAGTCGGTGTTATATAAAGATAGCTAATAAAATGTATGAATACTAATTAAATAACAACGTGAAAGTGATGTAATAGAGAATACAATGATGAGAAGACAATGGGTATGGACAAGGAAAATTACAATGAAAGTGTTAAATTGACATGATTAACTTGCTTGTTTAAAGAGGTTTTTCCCAACCTATGTGTAAGGCCTCCTTGATTTTAAGTTGAAAAGACGTGGAGGCGGTGTCAAGGATTGAAAAACAATCCTCTGAGCATTAAGATCTGCATGCTTCTGACCCATTAATGTGCTGAAAGATATGCGAGTTCTTATCAGATGTTAAATGTTCACGAACACGTGTAGCAAGATGTCGGTTTGTTTCGCCGACATAACAGGCACTACAGCCTGCGCAAGAAAATTTATAAACAACACGGGATCGTGATAATTTGGAAATAGCATCTTTGGCACTGAATAAGTTCTTAATCTTGTATGGGGCAAACACTAGCTTGATGTTCAAGTTTTTACAATAGCGTTGTGTTAAATTCTTGATTCTGCGTTGAACATAAGTCGAGAAGGGGCCAACAAAAGGTAATTTGTAATAGTGCGTGCGAATTTCATTAGAGTTGGTTATTGCGGAAGCGTGCAGAGGGGAGGCAAAGAATTTGTTAAGGTATTGTTTAACAGTTCTGTTCACTAGACTGGATGGAAACTTATTCTTTCCGAGAATGTTGGCAAGCTCCTTAATGTTGTTGTGGAAACCGGTCCAGGTGTTATTAATTTTAAATGTCCTGTCCACCAGCGTTCGTATTAACCCTAATTTGTAGGGAAAAGGTGAGAAACTAAGAAAATTGGTGAGAAGGCCTGTGTAAGTGCTCTTGCGAAAAACAGATGTGACTAGAGATGGAGGATTGCTGTTGTCCAGGAGGACATCTAAGAACGGTAGTTTGTGGTTGACCTCCGTCTCCATGGTGAATTTAATGTTAGGGTGTTTATCGTTGATATAGTGAAAAAATTCCAAAGCATCCGTTTCGTTGTTGAATAGGCAAAATGTGTCATCCACATATCTACGGTAGAAATAAATTGCAGGACCATCGTATTGTTGTAGCCAGATTCTTTCATGATGGCCCATGAAAAGATTCGCAAGTACCGGTGCCAAAGGGGAGCCCATGGCGACGCCATCTATCTGATCGTAGTATTTCCCTTGGAATAGAAAATGTGTCTGGGCAGTAGCAACAAGAAAGAACTCTTTGAGGCTGTCCTTGCTTAACTTGATGTTCGGGTTCACCATGGAGACGGAGGTCAACCACAAACTACCGTTCTTAAGCCCGTTTCAAACGCCGTGCTTAAGTCGTGCCGAACTCAATTCATTATTTAGGTTCGACTTTGGCGCGGCTGTAGCACGGCGTTTGAAACCATTTAAGAATTAGGTTCGACTCTGCCGTGTAGCACGGCAAGCTCTGTCGTGCTACCCGACTTTGGCACGGCATGGTTTCAAACGGCGTGCTATTGCCGTGCCGAACTAAATAAGTAAATAACTAAAATTATCATTTTGGATTTATCCGTTGGACCGCTGGTTCGTAATATCGTCTCTTTTCTAAACGCCCAGTGAATTCCCAGTGAGTGAATAGACCTTTTTCGCTTGTACATTTTGTTTTCCCAATACAGATCATGTGATGATACTCAGGAGATTTGATCTTTTGTTTTGTTCATTAAAAAGGGTACATGCAAACATGAATATGTTTGTATGTACTCTTTTTAATGAACAAGACAAAGGATCAAATCTCCCGAGTATCATTACGTGATCTGTATTGGGAAAACAAAATGTACAAGCGAAAAAGGTGTATTAAGCTTGACCATGGCTCGACGTTTGAAACCAAGTCGTGCCAATGTCGTGCTACAGTCGAGCCAAATTGAATTTAGTTCGGCACGACTTTAGCACGGCGTTTGAAACGGGCCTTAGATGTCCTCTTGGACAACAGCAATCCTCCATCTCCACTGAGTCACATCTGTTTTTCGCAAGAGCACTTACACAGGCCTTCTCACCAATTTTCTTAGTTTCTCACCTTTTCCCTACAAATTAGGGTTAATACGAACGCTGGTGGACAGGACATTTAAAATTAATAACACCTGGACCGGTTTCCACAACAACATTAAGGAGCTTGCCAACATTCTCGGAAAGAATCAGTTTCCATCCAGTCTAGTGAACAGAACTGTTAAACAATACCTTAACAAATTCTTTGCCTCCCCTCTGCACGCTTCCGCAATAACCAACTCTAATGAAATTCGCACGCACTATTACAAATTACCTTTTGTTGGCCCTTTCTCGACTTATGTTCAACGCAGAATCAAGAATTTAACACAACGCTATTGTAAAAACTTGGACATCAAGCTAGTGTTTGCCCCATACAAGATTAAGAACTTATTCAGTGCCAAAGATGCTATTTCCAAATTATCACGATCCCGTGTTGTTTATAAATTTTCTTGCGCAGGCTGTAGTGCCTGTTATGTCGGCGAAACAAACCGACATCTTGCTACACGTGTTCGTGAACATTTAACATCTGATAAGAACTCGCATATCTTTCAGCACATTAATGGGTCAGAAGCATGCAGATCTTTATGCTCAGAGGATTGTTTTTCAATCCTTGACACCGCCTCCACGTCTTTTCAACTAAAAATCAAGGAGGCCTTACACATAGGTTGGGAAAAACCCTCTTTAAACAAGCAAGTTAATCATGTCAATTTAACACTTTCATTGTAATTTTCCTTGTCCATACCCATTGTCTTCTCATCATTGTATTCTCTATTACATCACTTTCACGCTGTTATTTAATTAGTATTCATACATTTTATTAGCTATCTTTATATAACACCGACTAGCGGTTCACTTGTATTCACAACTGACGATGGATGTTGATCATCCGAAACATGTTTTGTAAATTTAAAATTGTGTGTTTCTATCTGAAAGTTATTTCTTGTCTGCTATTAGTTCGAAAGTTTCATTCACTGTATTGAGAGACCATCCTACTTTGAATATTCTCAATTTGTACTCCTCTCACTTCAAATATATCATTGTTATGTATACTTTGAAAATAATGGACTAACCTATCAAGGGACGGTACTTCAAGAAGAACACATGTACCTTGAGGCTGCCCTCTACCATACAAATCTCTAGCATGAGAGAGAATCAAATATTTTGAACCCCATATTACCATTACAATAGATTGCAACAGCAATACACCTCACTGTTAATATGAAATTGGTGTAGTTTTCAGATCTAAGCAACTCAAAGGCTCTTTGTAAAGAGGTGCAGTACTGATATCCCTATATAGCAGCATCTTGATGTACAGTACCAGAGTAGCTTTCACTAGTAGTATAGATAATGGCGGCACCAGCACAGCCAAGTAAAAAGGTTTAGCAAGGTGTAATAAAATTGTCTATCAATTTTTTACAGCTTGCTTTAAAAAGGTTTAAAAATAGCCAAGCGAAATGGTTTAAAAATAGCCTTGTGAAATGGTTTAAAAAATAGCCATGTGAAAAGGTTAAAAAATAGCCAAACGAAAAGGTTTAAAAATAGCCAAACGAAATGGTTTAAAAATTAGCGTAAACAAAAAATTGTCTATCAATTTTTTCAGCCCGGGCGCGGCGACTTTTAGGTCGGAGGCTTTTGTGACGGAGGCTTTGCCTCCTCCTTTGCCTCCGCATGTAGAGCGCCACTATTTAATAAGCTTAGCTGTTATTCTTGTATTTTTTATCATTGATTTAAAAATTTGGAGTTGATTATCTGTCATATATGGTTTATAAGTATTGAATGATGAATTAATGTCTTCATTTAATAAAGTAAATTGTTCTTTATATTCCATCATAAGTGATTTATTTGTTTTTTTATTTCTTTCCCATCATCGTCATCGCAACAATCAAAATTGTTAACTTTTTTATTTATTAGATCAACCAATATTCTTTCATCTTCTTTCAAATCTTTCTTATCTCGATTTAAAATTTCTTTAATATCATTAGGCGCAACTTTTGACAAAGTTTAAAAAAATTCTGTAGGTGGCGTTCAGAACCACCTTAAATTTTCGAAAATTTGAGGTGGCTCTGAACGCCACTTACAGAATTTTTTTAAACTTTGCCAAAACTTGCATCTTATCCTGCTTATCAAAATTCTAGAACACGAAAAAATTTCACCTTGCCATTTTTGAAATAGAAGCGCTTAAAGCTGAAATTAAGGGTGTTTTTAGCAGGTCATAGTGTTGCTATGGTAACCTATTGTGTCACGAAAATAGTACCGACGTGTTCACCAATGATTGGGTAGTCCTTTGATACCATGATTGTAGCATCAATTGAAGGCTTCGGTGGAAAAAGGGCGTTAGGTTTTTTACTGAAAAGTGAACTTTGTCGAAAACGCTCCAAATTTCGCATGCAGTTTTGTTTCCGTGTGTCAAACAATGTTCTGCATGTTTTTTCCCTGAAGTTTGCTTCCTTTTTGAGATATTACGTATGCAAAAAAACACATTTTTCCAAGGGCATCCTCTGGGGACCTTTTGTTGAATGGAAGACAAAAGAAACCTTTTGTTTCGCTAAGCGATCAACTCACTATAATACGTTAAGCTCTTACTACTGCTTCGTTAGCACAAACGGATGAGGCGCTGAACGGGCCAGATTCGAATTTGTTTTGCCGTGACACCGGTTCGACACGAGGTCGCTCAATTTTTTTTTTTCGACTCTGTAATTAGTTAAATATTATTGTGATTTACGGAGGTCTTGTCCTTGTCTTGTCTGTGTCTTGGCTTGTCTTGCCGACGTGATCGAAAATGCATGCCGGCGGAGGTGCTGTTACCACCTCGTCATGCGCGGGTTAAACATGGGGGATGATGCAAGAAAAATTTTATAAGTCTAAAAGCATTCTCATTTTCCAACTTTGAAGCTAGCAACGCTTGGGCAAATGGCACCAACTCACGACAGGGTTTTATTCTTGGGCAAGAACTGCTCTTGGACTTTGCTGCCTGGATCGACCTGACTTCGAACGCTGATAACTGACTTGCCGCTGATATCAGTTGCGTTGGAAGTTACAGAACACGTTTTGCTTCTTTAAAAACATGCTGGTGACTTACGGTTATCAAGGCTTTATGATGCCTATCAACCACCAGGCAGGCTACAAGGTACTTAAAACAATGGCTTAAGATATTAGTCGAAAGAGCTGTACTGCATCATGCATCACTTCTCTTTGCTTTGACGCTCGATCGAAATTCACGTGTTGTCTCACGTCACAATAAGCTGTATAAAAAAATCTCTCCAGATTCCCGCTGTATACGCATTTCTTTTAAAAATAGATATCTTCATTTTTGAAAAAGAAGAAAAGGAAACAGAGCGAAAAAAAAAAAAGAGCGACCTCGGTCGAACGGTGTCACGGC
>JAHPZR010040790.1:0-26673 GCA_019787425.1 Platygyra sinensis | reverse complement strand
AAAGTAAGGTGCATTTTGATTTGTACGGCATATTTTCATACTTGCGTTTGTTGTTGACTGGTATGATGTGATTCGTTTAGTTTTGATTTGAGAAGTGAAGCTGATCATTCAACATACCACAGACTCCGTCGTTCTTTTTTGTGATCAGCTGTCCTGCTTCACATGAGGTAACCTCCATGTAACACTCATTGTTGTATACCTTGCCATCCGACCCACACACGGAAGCTAGCTTTTTAGTGATACAATCACTTTCCTTGGGGCACTGACAAGTGGGTTGTCTGTTAATAGTGACACACTTTGCGTAGTTGGCACACTTGATGTCCGCGCATGTTTCTTGGGACAGAAAATAAAACACGGTTTAACATAAACACAATTGTAATCGAGCTTTCAATGGTTAAAAGTATGCTCAGTGAACATTAGAAAACAGGACCATGAAAAAGAAGCTGAATGGTTTTAGATGGACATTGTTCTTAGTGAGGTAATCAACTGAGTGTGCTGAGACAAGTGCACTCACACTCGGGCAAGTCACAAAGGACAATGAGAACCCAAAGCGCGGGAACACGCGCGTGCGAGCGCGTCACGATTGTTTTTGTCTTTTACTTGACTGCGCGAGTTTTTGAAGCCAATCTTTTAGAACAGTGATTCCAAACCAAAGCAAATGCGAATACATTCAACACTCAACTGAAGATCGCTCAAACATTTTCGTTTCGTATCATCAAAATCTCCATTAAAACACATACCACAGGGTCCTTCTTTCTCGACACGTAGCGGGGTCGTCGCAGCACAGGCCTGTACTCTCATGTGGCATTCTGTGGCGTACGTCTTTTTGTCACTAGCGCAAACTTCGTCATCTTGCATGGGACAGTCTTCTACCTCAGGGCAAATACATTGAGCCAGTCCTGTCTCAGTTATCTCGCATCTGCCATAGAATCTCTCACAGTTTGCCAGACGACATGCAACTGTGAATATAAGGATAAAGAAAATGCGTTACATTAATCTCAAGCTCCGACACCTAGTTTTCTTCTTCCAATGATTTCAACTAAGGTGGTATTATTTGGTTGACTCTTCCCCAGCGTAGACGCCAGTATCAATTTGTGTTTCGTTGCTACCTTTTCTACATTTATTTTGACAAAAGAACCACACAGTTTTAGTCAAATTTACATCTGGGATCACTTTTAATTTCTTATGCAATACTAAAATATCTCCCTTCAACTGCAAACCATCGACCACCTATCCAATTAAGCGTGCCTATTTTCAATACAGAAGTCTGAAGCAACTTTAACATAAAGTATAGTAGTCTATACTAGTATATACTAGCTTTTGGGATGCTGTCATCTCAGCGTTCTGTAAGCTTGTATTAGTTATTTCCTAGTAGCACTTTCAACTCCTGCTTGACAGAAGCACTGTGAAAGCAAATTGTTTTGTATAAGAACCAAAGCCTTCTATAAGCCTCCCTCCTACTGTCAATGCGACAATGACATTTGAAATAGATGCTTCCCGAGGGAGTCTTTAACAGAGAATGTAAGATATGTGTAGGTGCCGTGGAAACAAAAGCGAAATCAATGTTGTCTTTTCGTAGCAGATATATTGATCTAATATTCTCGTACCACATATTCCGCTATAAGCAGCTGTAACATCTTTTCTCATCAGACAAGCTCTGGCGGTCATCACGCATTCGTTAGGATAGTTTCTCCCGTCACTACCACACACGGGTTTCACGTCAACAGGGCATTCACTTTCCACGGGACAGGTGCACTCTGGGTAACCTCTTGTGAAGCGACACCTCGCGCCATACCGACATGAAATACTGGTGCATGGCAGCACAACCAGGCCTGCAATATAAATGGCACAAAATGTTGGAAAAAGTAGGGCCATGATATGTTATAGCAATTCTTGTACGTATTAGTCATGTTTTTGGTGATGAAGAAAACGTTTTACTTTGGGTCGATGGACCATTAAGATAATTTTTCAGTAAGGTGAAGAAACATAGGCAATTGACCATGAAACCGTACACAACAAGAAAGAGAAAGAATAGGGAAGTGTGAGACTAATTGCAAATGACTAACTGCAAATGACTAGGCAGAAGGTTTCAAAGCTTGCCATCCTTCAAGGTAGCTTTAATGGGGCATTTTTACGAGGATTTTGCTGTTTTAGGTCAATTCTGTGATAAAATCATTACTTTAAGGCTTTAATCATAAACAAACTGAAGCTTCTGTAAAGCTACGAGGAAGATTTCAAATGAATTCTATCAGAGAGGGCTAACCATAATAAATTTCTTGAGGAGTTTTGGAACTCGTGGCATCAAAGCTTGAAAAAATTGGCAAATTTTTTCAAATTTCAATCCATTTCTATCCATGCCATCAGTAGCGACAGGCGACAGGAAACAGTTTCAGTACCTTCAAATAGTCTTCGATAACAGAACTAGATCATTAGTTTTGGAATTCAATCGATGCGAAGGCACCTTCTAGCTTTTTATAAAGTTGCCAAATAGCGTGACAATGCCCATTTAAATATAAAAACGACATCCGAGTAATACACAGTTTCATACAAATTGATTTCAACCTGATTTGTTTTCCTGACAAAAAATCGTATTACTTATGAACGTGCGTGCCAAATCGTCTGATGGAATTTTTAAAACATGCTTAATTTCGTTGCCCGCGGTAGACTGAAAAGAGCCAGAAAAACAACCACAACAAACGTAATACTGAAGCAAAAAGGTTGGTTGTTCGTAAACTTTCTGTTAATCATATATATATATGTTTTTAATTTTTTTTAATCCTAAAGTTATCTATTACAAGAACAAATACTAACCACACTCCCCAATGAATTGAAGCAGAGCCTTCGGATGTTTCCCACAGTTCTCTGCCCTCAACGCACATTCACTGGAGTAAGTCTTGCCGTCACTACCACACACAGGTGAGGCTGCCTGGTCGCGCAGGCACTGGAGCGGAGATGGGCATACACATCTTGCTTGTTTGTTACTATCAATAACGCAGCGCTGGTACATACCACAGCGCTTAAAAGCACAAGCATCTGTTAAATACAAGAAAGAAAAAATAAGCATGGAGACGGGTTCCTTTTACACGGCAGATTTTTACAGAGTTTGTACATTTCTGAACGCAAAATTCAAGACTTTTTTCGTACGTTATCCAAATCAATATTTTCTTTTCCGCACTCACAGTTATGAGTCCACAACAGGGCGGAGAGAGTTCGTGGGATTCCACGATTGAACATTTCGGCTAAGATGAAGCATACATAGCTGCAGTTTAGCGAAAATTCCAGACATTTTTGTTTTATTTTTCCCAGATTTTATCTTTCATACCCGTTTAAGATCTTGAAAATAGTAAATAGATTTCTATACTTTTTGTCAAGAATTCTGCACTCTGTACAAACAGCGTTACCAAAATTACAGAGAAGGAAAAATTAAATTGAATACACATATTTGAATACAGTACCGCATTCTCCTTTTTTAACCACATTGAGTTCTCGTTTGATCTTGCATGCTTTGGCTCTCATATAACACTCGCTGGGGTAAGATTTTCCGTTATCAGCACACACGCGGTCGTCTTTAGAAGCACATCTCGGGCACTGACACTTGGCTTTGTTGTCAACAACAACACAATCCTGGTACGACTTGCATACATGGAATGAGCAGGGATCTACATCAAAACACAATGAACAGGTGAGTCTACATACGCTCATAACAAACTTATCAAGAGGCAACTGTTCCGAAGCCCAAACAATGATAATTGGTACCATAGAAAATCAACGAGAATCTGCAAACAGAATCAGTCTGTAAACGCTAACATATCTAAAACAATTAACATTTCAGCAACATTGTCGCGATAAATGTCATTCACGGCGCTTTGGTCGAAATATTTCCATTGCCGCTTTTTCGCAACATAACCGCGATAACTATTTAAAATCATTTTGTTGAATTACAGAAAAACGCGTCATGTAAGCGAACGTATCTGTCCTTAGAACCCAAGGGTGTTGGCGACATTTCTCTTTGTGTGACGCAACCATCTCACAATAGTGCTTGCTATATACCAAAGTGAACCTCTTTTCTCACCGCATTTTCCTTGTTTCATTTCCATCTTACGTCCACAGGCAGCAGCCTTAAAATAGCACTCATTGTCATATGTCACGCCGTCACTTCCACATACGGGTTCCTCTGTAACCGGGCATTCAGCTCTTGACTGGCAGACGCAGCGCGTGCCACCGTCAGGTTGAACTACACACTTGGTTTGGTTTGCGCATGCGACGAATCTGCACGGCTCTGAAATAAAACAGGCACAGAACGGTTAACCTGGTAGGTGTTTATTTATGTAAGCCGAATGATTCCTTCATTTATGGCCCATCAATCATTTAGATTTGACCAAATTTTGCAAAGGATGATCCAATTACAAAATATTTGAAATTTAAAAGGTTATTATCGAGAAACGGCAAACATGGAGTCTCAGGTTTTTAAGCTTGCGAAATCGCAACGTGCTTTCATCTTGGCAGCACAGGACAGGTTTCCAAACAAATCTTCGTCCGGGTTTGATTATATAGCATCGCCCAGTAATTAAGTAAAACCGACTTAAAGAGTGAAACTTTTCGCTGCCAGGCAAACCTGTGAATTAGCTGGAGTGATCTGCTGTGCTCTATTAAAGCAGCTTAAACAACCAAAATCTAAAAACTCCATCAGTGATATTACATATGAAAATATAACCAGACTTTTTTTGTGGATATACTCGGCTCTCATCTCACCACAAACTCCGTCTTTTCTCTTGTCCGTGTCTTCTCTCTTTTCACAAGCGATAACCTTCATAAGACACTCGTTGATGTAAGTTTTACCATCAGTGCCGCAGACTGGTTTCACCACGGACGCACAGTCGTCTTTCTTTGGACACACACATGTGGGTGTCCCGTTAGGGGCGTTATGACACACTGCATACTTTGGACACTTTATTATATTGCATCCACCACCTAAAAAAACGAAACGTGTTCAGAAGAGTAAACCATCTTATCAGCAACTGAACTGGAGAGAATACTCATTTCTTCAACGCCAACTGAAGGAAGCTTTGTCAAGGCTCGCGCATCTTGAAAAGTTTAGCTTAAAATTTTTCAAATTCCTCGTTTGTAATCCGTGTTAATCTTCTCCATTCTTAACCATCCCTGTACCTTTATGGTTTATTAGTGTCTCTTAATAGTAAACTATTATATTCAGGTTTTCTTTAATTTAAAGGTACTTTTGTATGTAGCCAGAGTAACTCAACATTCTTTGACTAAGCTCCGTTGAGGAAAACCAAAACACAAGCACGGGAAATTGTTTCTGCCCACTTTTTTCTCTGTGATTCGGTTAGTACAGTCACTTGTTGCTAGCTCGATGTTTTATTTCATTAACTGGGATTACGTTAGCTTAGAAAGAACCGCTAAAAGTATAAGAAAACGAAGTCAGTCTGATTCTCAGTCTACACAGCGCAATGAACTGCCCTAAAGACAGGAAAAACATATGATCGAGGAAAAGGTCCAGTAACTTAACGAGACGCAGATGACCACAGGTTCAACACACTGAGTAGCTCAGAAAACAATATGACACAAACAACGCAAGTACTAAACTTTTTAAGACACAAGTGACTTACCACATTTGCCTTTATGTGACAGGGTCAATACTTTGTTCTGCAAAGCAGCGATGCAAGACTTGACTCGGAGATGGCATTCATTAGGATACTCAGTTCCATCTGAACCGCAGACTGGAGCTGGAGAGTAACCGCAGTCGCGGACATTCGGACACTGACAAGTTGCCTTGCCTTTCACCACTTCACAGACTTTGTTAGCGGGGCATTTCATTCCGTTGCAAGTATCTAAAGAGGAACCACAACAGGCGAAAGAGTAAATTATATTCCAGTAGCCTGATAAATACGGCTACCAAAGAGCTGGTAAAATCTAGCTGAAGTAAACAATAAGTCTGGCGTATTATTAGGACAACCTCGCAGATGAGACTCAAATTAAAAAAAAAAAATGAGGCAAGTTTTGTTTGGGCTAAAATGAGAAAGCAGTTAGGGAGGGGTGGGGAAGATGACGTTTTGTACCTTGTTTTTCTTACAGAACGTCGTTACCAACTTTCATTGGGTAGTCTCTCCGTTCAGTCGAGATATTTGATTTGAAATAAAATTACGTGATACACGAGTCCCTGGTGCCAACCTATCGACCTTCATTTTATTGGAGGGTACGTTTTTAACATTTTTTCATTTAAGGTTTCTATCCACAATGGGTACGTTAGAAACTCGCTTCTCACGCTATTGACCACGGTCTTCCCTTATTACGCCTCGTTTGTCACTTAACACACAGCTAACAGACAAAAATTATCACTTCGCACAAAGCAATACTATAGACCTTACCACATCTGTCTTGTTTAGTGACCACAAGTCCGCTGGACCCTTTGCACGCCTGCGCCTTTAGTTTGCATTCATTGTCATATGTTTTACTATCGCTTCCGCACACCTTATGGCCAGATGACGGACATTCATCCTCTCGAGGACAGCGACACTCGTGTTGACCGTTGCGTTTGACGAAACATTGGGAGTTTGGAGCTGTGCACTTCACCAAATCACAGATAACTGTAGATAATTTAAACACTGAATCAGCAAATGAAATATAACTTTAAAAGTCGAATGCCTCCTTGTTAACTCTAGCCGTCATTTCGTCGGTTCGTCAGTTCGTCAGTCACTCATTCAATCCGTCAGTGAATCAGTCAGTCAGTTAGTCAGTCAGTCCGTCCGTAAGTCCGTCAGTTAGTCATCCGTAAGTCTGTCAGTCAGCCAGTTAGTCAGCCAGCCAGTCAGTCAGCCAGTCAGTCAGCCAGTCAGTCTGTCTGTCAGTCTGTCAGTCAGTTTATCAATCATTCAGTCAGTCAGTCAGTCAGTCTGTCAGTCAGTCAGTCAGTCAGTCTGTCAGTCAGTCAGTCAGTCAGTCAATCAGTCTGTCAATCAGTCTGTCAGTCAGTCTGGCAGTCAGTCAGTCAGTCAGTCAGTCTATCAATCAGTCAGTCAGTCAGTCAGTCAATCAATTACCTACTGTCTACTCACCACAATAACCCCTCCTCTTGCGTGTGACTTTCTTTCCTGCTTTACAAGCCTTGGCCTTCATAACACACTCGTTCCAGTAGCTCTGACCATCAGAACCGCAGATCAAGTCTATTTTCCGAGGGCAGTGAGCCTCGGACTGGCATATACACTTTGCTTTGTTGTCCTTCACTTCACATGTTGCCTGGCTGTCGCAGTTGGCTGTATCACAAGGAGCTGTAGCGAGAATTAAGAATAATCATCAACAATGGAAACCAGAATAATTGTACAAAAGACACTGGATATTATTTGGAATCGCGAGCGTCGAATACGCGCAAGAATCGAAAGAATATGCCATTTTCGAATTACTTTTAGCCTCTTTCTCAAAGCGAGTCTTGGCGTCCGTCTTTTCATATGAAAATGAGATTTGATTCACATGCAAATTAAACTCATTTTCATACGAATGGTTATGCACAAGGCTTCGTTTTCATAAAGAGGCTTGAGTCAACTCTGAAATGGGATATTTTAAGTGAGAACTTATTGGTACATTAACATAAACAAGAATGCATTCATGTCTAGAGCCATTCTGGAACGAGTAACGTTAGGTTTGTTGTAACTTAATGAGGTCTTTCATAGTTTGGTAGTTTCCAGTCAACCGATAATTGTCTTTTTTTCATTACAGACTGAATTTCCTTCAAGGGACGGAATCCCCCTGACAAAGTTATAAAAACGGAATACATCGTCTTAAACGAATGCTCACCGCATTTTTCAGTAAGGACTGGACTGATTCTTTTACCCATCCTGCAGGAGTCGACCTTCATGAAGCACATGTTGTTGTACACTTTATGAGTAGTTCCATCGCTGCCACACACGGGGATCTTCACAGCGAGACAGTCGCGCACATCTGGACAGCGGCATTCCACTGAACCCGACTTACTGGCACACAAGGCGTAGTTGATACAACTCTTCAGTGAACATGTAGTGACCACTAACCCTGAAAATCATAGGCGCGCGATTGGTTTAAAGCAGACGCATGCGCCTTAAACACCTTCTACCACAAAGAGGGGAAAGCGACTCATTTAACAGATATCTAAGCGACATAACTATTGATAGAGGATTCCAATTTTAAGGTGAAATATTTAAGTTGAAATAAATCTAAAAGTTATTGCACTTTTTGTATTCTGCATGTTTGCCAAAACTTAAAAGCCGGATTTCGGGACCAACTCAGAAAATTTCAAGACCAAAAAGAAAGAAAAAGAAACTATTTAATGGTGAAAACGATTTGGCTTCAACGAAGGTTAAAGAAGAAGCAGTCAAAAACAGACATTCTGGAAAAGAAACCATGAATTAAATTGAGCTAATTGATGAGATAATTTGATAACTTCGCCTGAGAAACTCCACCTTCCGTCTCTATGACCATCAAAAAACTATAACCCTGTATCTGTAAAATGATTACTTACCACAACTGCCAGTTTTAATAAAGAGCCGTTTGCTCTTCTCACATGACTCCTTCCTTGCTTTGCATCTATTTTCGTAGGTTTTGCCGTCACTGCCGCACACAGGCTCGCCCAAACTGGGACAGAAATCAGGACACTTACATACAGCTTTACCTTGAGAATCCACTGTACAATCTTGGTCTGATGAACAGACTGATTTGGAGCAAGGAGCTGATAGGAAAAGACAGATTGATGTGAGTTAAATGAAGTATGTTCATGTAATATTACAAATGAAAATTGGTAAGGTTAAGAAAACCACAACGGCAACGACACTGAACTAAAGAGTTAATGAGCAGCACAACGGTTGTGCACGTGCGCAATAATTCTCGATGCATTTCTTTGCCGTCCTCTGCAAAACAACGTGTGAAATGAACCAATTCTGCCTTGTGTGGAGAACGTGAACCACGACGGATAATCTTTAAAATTTCTATTTCGAATTGAATTTTGTGTTCCATATTCAGTTTCGAAAAACAAACTAAAAGGCTTAAGAGAATCGCAAGTTTCGTAGGTAAAATATAATGAATTCATGTTTTTATCGCCGTTGTCCTCAGCGTCGCGGTCGAGACTCCCAATAATGCAAATCTTCGCTAATTGCTTCATTTAGCAACCGACGCATTATAGAAGTACCGCTAAAAACTAATCTTCTGTCTTGGATTGCAATATAGGGAGCAACCCATTGCGTTCCTGCGTTTCTTTTAAATCATCATTAACTAGAAAATTTGGCACTTTATTAAATCTGCGAAGAAAACCTGTAATGTGACCATTGAAATAATCAGAGCTGTAGAAGAAAAAAGAGAACAATCTGAGAAAACTGAAATCTATTAATTTTCAATATAATTTTACTAGTGTTCCATCACGAATGTCATTCTCTGATTGGCTACGCTACTCGATATATTTTCTGTTGTAAACACCGAGTATCCCATCAGTGTGCGCTTCTTAATAAAATGCCCACCATTTACGAAGTGTCTGTGAAGAGATTTTCGATAAAAAGATAAAAAGTCTTGAAAGTTTATTAGGTTTATACCGGCTAAAACAATTATATTATTCGCTCTCGACCGATTTCTATGTGTGATAGTTTATTCAGGCTGCGCCCTCGTCAACTATCACGCGATAGAAATTTCGAGCTCGTAATCTAATTGCTGAGTATAAAAAACACGTCATAGTATACTCACTGCACCGTTCTTTACGCTTGACTTCAATTTTGTATTTCATGGCACAGGACTCGGCTTCCATGAAGCACTTGTTTCGATAGGTTTTTTCATTGTCTCCACAAACAGGCCTGACGTCATTTGAACACTGGTCAGCGGTTGGGCATGTGCATTGTGCAGTGCCAGATCCATCTTCTGCTATGGTACATCTACCGTAATAATCCTCGCAATCCGACAACGAGCAGGGGCCTGGAAAAAACAACATAGACCATATAAATACCTGTCTGATGCGAAAAAAGAAAGCAAGTCAGTGAAAGCATATTCTTAGTGGTAATTTTCATACCGCAAACTCCATTGTGTTTCGTTGTGACATCAATTCCTTCCGCGCAGCTTTCTGCCTTCAGCTTGCATTCGCTCTCGTACGTCTTGCCATCCGTACCACATACGGGATCATTTACATCCGGGCATTCCTCCGAGCGAGGACACTCGCAGGCCGTGGAGCCGTCAGGTTTCAGTTTGCACACGGAGTGGTGTTTACAGTTGGCAGCTTTGCAAGGATCTGAAGATCAAAACAAGAATAAAGTGCTAAATCTGGCGTGTGAGAAAAATGGCATTATTTTATGCGGCCAATAAGCAATAAACGTTTGTCGAGGTGGTTTTGATCCCCACTTGATAACGCATACTAGTACAGAGCCTTTTTCACTTCAAGTGCATGTGTATTCGATGTTGATTTTCATGCAAATTTAGACCCACTTCACAAAAACACTACAGATAAATGGCTTATTTATTTGCTTCCTTTCCAAAATGTTTTAGCCCGTCAAACCCATTGCAAACTAAGCGGTAATTACAGGACTAGCCTCTTACAAAAACTCATACTTACCACACACGCCCTTCTTGATGACTACAAGCGACTGTTCTGTGTTGCAGGCTTCAACTCTCATCCTACACGATGTTATGTAATTTCGCCCGTCGCTGCCACACACTGGATCATAATCTCTAGGACAGTCATCTTCTGTCGGACACTTGCAAGTGGGTGTCTGTAGTTTACTAGCCAAACACCGCTTGCCTTGTGAGCAGCGGGTGTCCTTACAGACCACTGTTAATACAAGCGGAGATGCACTTGTAAATCGACAAAACGCTAAACTAGGATTGAGTTATAAAGTAGCTTCCCAAGAATAGTTTGGAAATAAATTTGAAAGATAGCGTTGTACGTCTAAGTTCGCCAATGTGACGGAATAAAAACGTGCAGTTGACCGATAGGAAATAAGTACAAAAATGTGAGATGTCGTAAACGCGGAAATCTAGAGCGGTTATCAGTTGAATGTCGTAAAACCAAAACCAAAGAAATTACTCTAGTCAATCACACAGTATACAGATAATAGAGCGAAACAAACAATCAAAACGGAAAGTAATCACGTGTAGCTCACGTGAAGCGCGAGAAAACGTGTGCCATCGAGTCATGATTGGTTTTGTTTTACTTCTGATTGGATGAAAAAATGGCGGGAGTTTTTAAGCCAATCGTGTAGAGCAGTGATACGAAACCAATTAGAAGCGCGTGAGTGACGTCATAACTCAGACAAACATAACGGAATGGTGGAAGTTTTGACGCTTTTTCAAGCGCGTAAGCAAGAGTTCCTAAACAATTTTTAAAACGAAAACTTGGCGTTCATTTTTCTCATATTTCTGTCAGTACACACTTGTGTTGTCTGACTCTCGCGAGATTCCAATAACTTGCATTCTATTTTTAGACTTCGCGCGTTTCGTTATTGAAAACCCCCTTACTGGTTTAATTGTTACTTAATTCACTACAGTTCAACGTAAGATGACATCAGTCTATTCGGAAAGTTTGAGACACTGATGGGCAAAAATAACGCACTTGGTGTTCATTTTATACATAAAGGAATTCATCACATTGAAAATGAAAATATAACTGTACCACAAGGACCAGCATGCTTCACTCCAACTGTTGCGTTGTTTTCACATGACTCTGCTTTTAGAATGCACTCGTTCAGGTAGGTGTTCCCGTCGGTTCCGCATACACGGTCCTTCTCCTTGGCACAGTCCTTCCTCTCGATGCACTTACAGGAAAATGTACCATCCTTTTGACCCATGCACACTTCATTTGCGCGGCAACTATCAGGTCTACAAGAACCTATACATAAAGTAAATAAAACAAGGCATAATCATACTTCAAGACAACTAGCATTGTATGAGTAATTCAGTGGTGACAAGTGAAATAGAGAAAATAATTTAACGCGCGTTTTGGCTGGGGAAATTATTAGAATTTTTACAAAACGTTAGTGAAATTATTCTTAAAATCTCGAGTGTATAATTTGATGACCCTCAAATATAAGGTATGACAAATTACTCACACAAATTTTATTTTTTCATTTGTTTGTTGTATCGAAATTTCACGCAATTTTGTAACTTCTCGTGTGAAATTATAAATTGAGCTGAAATTTCGCGCCAAAAATTCAGGAGTGCTTTGTCGCCCAATGTTGTAACAACATAATCAGAGCTGGAATGCTCTTTATTTCCTTAACAAGATGGCTTTTTATTTTTTTCCCTTCAATACCCGAGGCAGGAGTGCAAGTTTATGGGAAAGAGTTTTTCCTAACTAAATTCGATCACAGCCTACTTGGAAATAAGAAGAGTTGAGGTTTAAACAAATCACAACGCCCCAGTCATTGTCGGCGTACTGTAACTCTGTTAATAACTCACCGCAAGCTCCTGTATGACGCACGTCCACCTCTCTGTTATTTGCACAGGCCGCCACATCTAAGAGACACTTGTTGATATATGACTGTCCGTCCGAGCCACACACTCCATCACCATCTTTAGGACACTCATCTTCTCTCCTACACTTGCACGTGACTGAGCCGTCAGCATTTCCAATGCAGGCTGCGTTGTTTTTGCAGTCCTTAGCGAGGTCACACGGGCCTGAAAACGCCACCCACACATACAATTTTAAAAATAGTGTAACGAAGCATGGCCAAGGGGTCAGAGTGTTGGTCATGTAATTCAGAGGAGTCCGGTTCAAAGTCATAGTGCAGGAACCGGCTGGAGATTACTTTAGCAGTGGTGAGTTGGTTAGCAGCCAACTGTTCACTCAGTTACGAATATTTGTTTCATGTACAACTTACTCAAACAAGAAATTATCGAGATCATCCACGGTTAATTCGCCAGGTGAGAATTTTGATATATCAAACACTCGAGACAGTGTTTCAATCCACACACCTCGAATTTCATCAAAAATATTCCGCTGCGCGTCGTATTTTCATCTCTCTTCTCGGTAATTGGATATCCCGATCAAACACTAGCTCTCGTGTTTGACATATTATTTGAAATAGTTTTTGGCCAAAACACTTTCTACAGCTCGTTGCAAACTATTAAGCCTCTCTAAATTATATTCACTCACCACAATAACCATCCATCAAGACGTAAACTGACATCCCTTCCAAACAAGCCTTTGCTTTCATCACACACTCGTTGAGGTAAGTTTTACCATCACTGCCGCATACTGTGTTAACAGTCATGGGACAGTCCCTTTCATCCGGGCACTCACACTGAGCGTTCCCTTGGGAGTTCACCGTGCATTTCTTGGGTTCCTTACATTTCACACCAGCACAAGGCTCTGAAATAAAATTCACAATGTAAAATGTGTGAAGGGAGAAACTATGTTGGCAGGGCATTGATAAGAACAAACACAGAACAATTGCCAACATTTTTAAAGAGCAATATTATGGAGCTTAAGCAAACCACGACGACAACAGCGACGAGAACGCCACCAAACAAAAGATTTAATGAGCAGAACAATAGCTGTGGACGCGCGTTATAAATCTTTGTACATTTCTTTGCCGTCCTCTGCAAAACAACAACGTGAAATGACCAAGTTTTGCGTCGTCTGATGAAAGCGAACGACGACGGCTAAAAGGAAGTTTAAGAAAACCACGACCGCAACGGCAACGGCAACGGCAACGTCGCTAAACAAAAGTTTTATTGAGAAAAACGCGGCTTGGTATTTTGGTAAATTATTGGTTTTTAAGGTGAGAAACACTTAAAATGACGGAAATATACTAACCACACTCTCCAGGTCTCTGTGCATCGACATTTTCATTCATTAAGCAATTCTCCACATCCAGATAACATTGATTGATATAAGTCTTATTGTTCTGTCCACACACGGGAGCTGGAACCTGGGGACACTCCCTGACATCCTTACATGAACACTGCGCTTTTCCGTCCTTCACTTCGCAGCGTTCATGATCCCTGCATTTAACACCAGCACACAACCCTAGACAGGAAAGTTGTCACATGCTTTAATTTAAGGTTACCGTATACCTTCAGAGGTGTCTCGCGTCCAAGCGATGTCGCGCGTCGGGTTTAAACAGAAGATATCTAACTCCCCATATCAAATTTAAGCTCAAAGAACTGGCTATCAATCTACACGAAGAAGTTTGAAATAAAATTAAGTTTAGAAATTTTCACGACTACTAAATGCGAGCGTCCGAATCACCTTCAAAGGTTAACAGCAAAATTCATCTTGGTGATTTTCATACGTTTCCTTCAAAGTTCCTTCTGAAAATTTGGTGTGATATCAAGACAATATCCACTAGTTTATGCTTGTCTTTTTCTTATCACCTGCCTTCTTGATGACGTATTAATAAACACCATCAAAACAAACAAAATTTAACATCGGTTTGCAGCTCTGAACGTTTGGAATAATTCTGATGAAACAATTAAACACCTCCCCCTATAAAGTTTCAAAAACAAAATTAAGTTGAACATCTTAAGGCCTGGCTAGACGGAGTCGTAGTAGACTCAAGTTTTCATCTGGCACTTACTAGTTAATTTCATTCAGCTCGCGTAGCTTTTAAAATTTTCTGGGTGAATTTAACTAACTTTCTGTTTCAATCATCTTTCTTTGAAACTAAACGTTTTTTTTCCATTTTGGTAATTAAGTGTGTGTTGTCTTGTCTTGTCTTGTCTTGTCTTGTGATATGTAAGGAGAAACAAGATTTCAAATCAAAGCTTACCACATCGCCCCAAGCTGTCAACAGTGATATCCTCTCCTTTTGTGCAGGCCTCAACTCGTAATGCACAGTCATTGTAATAAGCGACCTTGTTACTGCCACACACTTGATCCCTGGTGGGTGGACAGTCACTCATCTTTGGGCACACGCACTCCGTGGAGGTGAAACTAGCTGCTTTGCAGCGCGCATACCGTTCACAAACCCTCTTCGCGCAGGGATCTGTCAAATGAAACCAATGTTATCTTAGACGTGAAAGGGCAGGCAAAAAGATTGAAGGGAGTGGCGGGAGAGAGTATCAAAGAAACAGGCTTGAAGATAAAATCAAGGAAAGAACAAACGTGTCTAGGCCTAAAAATCGAGAGGAATAAAAACCCTGAGGAGATTTTGACCACAAAAGATATGCTTTACGAGAAATTCTTGAGTCTTACGTTTCGTATATGTTGTTTTAAGTTTACCTTCACATGTGTCTTTGGCCAGTCTTGAACTCAAATAACCAAGCTCATCCAGGCTGTTTATAGTGTGCACAAAATTTCTTCCACTGGCAAGACTGAGATGCCGAGATGAAGGTGTCGTAACACCAACAGCGACAACGAATATTTGAACACCTGTGTTCTTCAGGGCGGCTGCGGCGGACTTCAGATCCTCTGTGATTTTGCCGACAATTATTGCGATCAGAGATTTTGGAACCTGCAAGAAAACAGTGAGTGATTTTGACATTTTCCCAATTTTATGTGGACAAATATTAACACACACACATAAACCACAGTTATCTTCACTTTGAAGTGCCTTAAAGGAGCTCAGCGGTGCTGTTGTGAGTTACTTTGGCCAAGTAAAAATTACCTTTAAGCTAAAGGAAACCTGGAAATAGTAATTTACTAAGATAGAAAAACACCAAAAAGATAAAAGTAAACCATAAAAGAACAAGGATAGCTTAAAGTGCCCATATCATAAAAATTTTTATTTTCTTATCTGATTCTATGTATCACCCAATGAACTTCTGCGAAGAAAAAATCGATTTGGATAAAATGCAATCTTTTTTAGAAGTTCTAAAACGTTCAAATTCGCTGCCATTTTGGTCCACCATTCGTACCAGTCTTCCCTTGGTTTGGAATGAGTTGTGACGTAGATTAAGAAACAAGTGACTCTAGGCTTGACTTTTCTCGCTTGTTTTACCTCTCCAAATTTAACTTAGTAGTTCATACAAAATGCTGGAAAGGGGCATTTTGCAAGGACTACGAAGCTAAATTTACAGAGGTAAAACAAGCGAGAAAAGTCAAGTAGACCACAAGAAAATAGGATTTTCAGGTTTTTAAGCATTCATAAAAAAATCGCTTTTTATTTAAATCGAAAAATTTTTTCGCCGAAGTTCATTGCATGAAATATAGGATCAGATGGGAAAATAAAAAATTTGACGATATGGGCACTTTAAGCTTGAGAAGATTAAAGCGGATTACAAACGACGGGCTTGACAAATAAACTTAAGTTTTCAACATGCGCAAACCGTGATGTAGGTCCTTTAAATGAAGCTCAAATCAGAAGTTACATAAAAAGCACAAGTGCTTACCCCCGACCTTCCTCCATTCCTGAATACCTCTGAAGCCCTTCGTAGCATGTCGCTAAACCGACTGGTCGGATCTGAAGGGAAGTCTCTCTTAGCCGGCAATCCAGCCACTCTACCCTTCAGTACGCCGGGCCGAGTGTGTTCTCTGAGCTCAAAATCTTTCCGCGCGGTCTCTCCAACCGTGATAACAGCTACGTGGGTTTTGGTGTCGGAAATCGTGAAAGCGTTGATCATCGTCAAAACAAAATTCTTCTGTTGATTGTAATCCGAGGTTGTTAACTCGGCAGAAGAGTCCAACGCGAAGACGACATCCATAGGGAATGGACAAGCTGAAATTTGCAAAGACTACTTGTGAACAAAGCACAAAAAATGCGGTGAATCTCAAATTGAATGCCTATTTAAAGCGCTCAGTTCGTCATGATATTCGCACCTCAGACGCCTATATGACGTACTCAGTACATCAAAATTTTAAGATATTTAGTAAAACTCCAAGCGCATTGGAAAAAACACCGATTTTCAGTAAAAATGGTGCGGCACTCAGTGTACACAAAGGTCTGGCCCTCAAAGGGGTAAATCATCTTAACTTACCAGCGTGGAGAGGAATGGGGACCATGCAAATACTGAAGTCTAGACGGGGGTTATTGGCCGAAGGGCGTCTAGGGGAGCTTCAGCTCTACTGTACATATCGTAATTTTCTACTGATTGTAGATGCTACTCACCTACAGGAATAGAACACAAGGGCTCTACTATTATAGCTCCTCTTATCGGTTTACATCTACCACACCACCCACCACACTTGGCAGACACCACGGCACCATCACGTGACTTCATGTAATCTTGCAACTGTAAACCACTTGGGAAACCCTGCAGGGTCCACGTCACATCATCCCTAACCCGAAGTCTCGTCCCGCTCAAATCCACCTTGAAGCTACCCCTTCGGCATTTGCCCGTGTTCATCGAGTAACAGTCCCCAGCCGTGCCATATGCGATGTTCTTTCCTTCCTCCGTCTGTGCAAAGGTGAAGTCCTCGCTGATAATCCTCATGGTTGCGATATCAAGATGTACTTTAGTGAAATTTGTTGTTCCTCGCTCAGCGTACAACTGTGTTAGCGCAGGCCCACTGCAGCTGAACCTGTCCTGGAGCCGCTGGGGGTAGATGATAGCGTAGTTGTTCTCAGCTCCAGACTCCAACGTTATAAACTCCCGAGGCGAGTTGGAGGCCATCATGTGACAGTAAACTCTGATTGGGTCTTTACATCTGTCGCTTGCCTGAACAAGGTAATGGCCATCAGATGAGTACCCGGATGTCTTCACTTCTGCGCAACTGTGAAACACTGTTGATATTATGACAAGCAAAAGATTTCAATTTGGCTGTCAGTGACTTCATATTCCACTACATGCCGGTTTTGTATTGGCTGCTTTGAAACAGTGAAAGTAACAAAAAGCATCTAGAGCCAGTCAAAACCATAGAAAGTGAAACAGACCTCACACATCTCAAAGGAAAAACAACTGATCAAAATTCTGACCAGCGTAAAAACCGGTAGCTTTGCATTTGGTTGATTAAAAACACAACGACCACGCTTTTATTGGCTAGAGCATTATGACTGAAATTTCAAGTTCACAATACGGTAAAACAAAGCACAATGGCTGATAGGATTATTTAATTCTCACCATCTGTTCACTAGATAATAGGTAATGAAAACTATTCTGTTGTTGTGCAGCAAAGTACAAGCTGGTCGCTTTTGAGTATTAAATGATTAACCAACCTTGGGCAGCGATAAATGGTACTTTCTTCGCCTCTTCTTTGTCCTCACCAGGCTGCGGTATAACCACGAGGTTATCCCCTGATGCTATAACTTTCAACTTGTCCTCATCGGGTTCATCCATGATGGCAACGACAATGATCTTGACCGGCTTCTCCCGTAACTTTGCAATCTCGTCGATGAGGGGTTTAGAGTTTTCATCAAAGTCACCTTCGGTCATTACAACGAGGATATCCTCCGCAAACGGTCGCGCGCCCCGCTGGAGAGTGAATACCTCATCGTGAACCTTTTTCAGAGCGTCACTGAGTGTACCTGGCCTGGAGCCTGGACTAGGGATGTTCTCGGCCACAATTTTGAATTTAGCCTTGCTGTAGCTCTGACTGAAGAAAACTCTGGCATTGGCAGGAAGACCGTTGTAGTCCACGAGGGCGAGCTGCGTCATGCTCACAGAAACGTCATACGCATCTACAATGTTCTTTAAGATTGTCACCATTCTCGCAAAGTTGGAAGGAGAATTCGATCCAGAGACGCCGATTACAAAGGCTAAGTCAATGGCTTTTTCTGCATAACAGAAATACGCAAAAAGGTCAACCAAAACTGGCAAAAGGGGTAGAGACAATTTTTAAATCTGCAGTTTTTAACTTGGGATTTGTCGCGCATTGTTTAGTTGGGTGACAAGAACAGAAAGAGACACTACAAAAAACTGGTATAGTAACGTAATTTTCGTTTGCGCGACTTTTGTAAACTGGTATATCAGCACGAGTTGGAACGTTAAACCGAAATCTATAGTTCTGGCTTAAAAGTTGGTATCGCAATGTTCGGTTGCGTGACGAGTGACACAAAGAGAAATCACAAAATATCAGCAATAACAAGCAGTGCATAGGGAATATCCAGTCACCTTAATGATGCTTACAAAGCACAAACTTCACACAACAATCTACAAATACTTACGACAAATTCCCATTGATTTCACTATGGTTATTTGTTTCTCCATGCAGGACTTCGCCTTAAGAGTACATTCATTTGGATACGTCACCATGTCACTTCCACAAACTGGTTCAACAGGTTCTGTTGAACAATCGTCCGTGCACTCGCATAGAGCGGTGTCATTGGGTAAGGAGCGACATTTGGCGTTGTACTCACATTTGACTTCCTTGCAAGGATCTACAGAATACAACACAGTAAGTTTACCACTTGCTCTGTTGGAAGAGACATTGTTGCATATAAACGAGAATTCTATTGAAATGGAACCACCCAAAAATAATAATGGTTGAAAATGCAAGAAAAACAAAAAAGAAATCTAGAACAATAAACACGACGCCGTGACATTTGCAATTAAGACATAACGTTGGCAATACTTTCCAGAAAATAGAAGTGATACAGTTATCTAGCTTGATAACTTTATTTTCATTTGTGTTCACTGGGCCCCAGTAGGGCGGCGATGAAAAAGACGAAGAGGGGCTTCATCGAGTCCTGAAGGGGGAGCCCTACTCCAGTTTTAAAATCAGAAGCCATACAAGGCTTCTCTCTTCTTCCTCGTGCGGCTCAGAGAAAAACTTCTATTCATGCTCTTCGAGCCTTTTTGTTATAGGTAGATTTACACCTGTTGTGACGGTGCAAATTGTGTCTGTTAAAGAAACTTGTCATAGGCAAAGAAAAGGATAGAAGGAGGACAGACTTACTGCAATGGTCAGTGTACTCTATAGTGATTTGTTTTTGCAGAAGGCAAGACTGAATTCGAAGAAAGCACTCGTTCAAGTAGGATTTGACATCACTGCCACACACTGGCCTGTAATTCTCTGGACACGAAACTGGACATGCGCAGTACGGGGTTCCGTCCTCTTTAAGTCGGCAAGTTCCGTAGAAGGAGCATTTGACTCCAGAACAAGGAGTTGGGTCTTAAGAGAAGATTGAAAATAGATGGCACAGAGAAGAGAAAGCAAAAATGTCACAATATATAGACAGAAGAGAGGGAGATTCAGCCACAAAACAGTGCGATAGAAGAGACCTATCCATGAAATAACAGGAGAAAAGAAGCTAGGAGGTCTCTAGTTTACAAAGAGAAAAAGCGGGGAAAGCAGAAGTAGCTGAACCCAAATTTAGTCAGTTTTCAGTTACATCAGGCAGTCTTAAAGTTTCTGCCGAAGCGATCTGTAACTTTCTGTAGCATGTAAAACAACTTTCGTGTTTGAAAAGAATACAAAGAAAATGTCACACCATAATAGTTTTGAGAACGAAATAACAACAGCAGGATCCCTGTTTCGACAACTAAAATGGTTTGCGCATTTTCAATTTTGCAAATAATAATCCATTCCCTTTTTTTTGGCAAGAGAGGAACTGAAAGAAATTGGACATTTACCCTAATGTTAAGGAAGGAAACACGGGGACAGGCACCCTTGAATTGCGCTTTAAAGTAAACATCCAACATCGATCGAAAGGAAAACATGAAGTCCAGAAACAATATGCAACTTACTGCAAGCATTTTCAGACATAACAGAAGTATTTTGTCCCATAAAACAAGCCTCTCTTCTTAGAAAACAAGCATTCCAGTAAGTCCTTGAATTCGATCCACACACAGGACGAAAAGATGAAGAACAAAGCTTAGGACAGACACACAGAGCAGTGCCATCTCTTTGAATGACACACTGAGCATAGTGCGCACACTCAGTGGATCTACAAGCGCCTACAAGAGAAAGCAAGGAACAGGACAGGCAGAGAAAGAATATCGAGTAGAATGTATGTGATCTAAAGGATATGAAGTAACTAAGTAATAAGAATTGTGGAAACAGCAGCTTAAAACAAAGGAGATCAGAAACGACCTTGCTTTCAATAAGAAAGAAAAAGTAAACTGAGAAAAAAGCAAGAGCGCCTGCGACTGCGACTGCGACTGCGACTGCGACTAGTACTCTGGAAAAAGTAGAAGTGTCGAACTAACACAAAAGAAAACGTGTCTTAGACGGAGAGCTAAGTAAATGAAAGCCAAAAAACCCGTGTTCTCATTTTCAGCTTATGTTTTCCTTTTTGTAAATTCAAAGGCATTTATGAATTAATTACGAAGTGCCCTGAACTCAAGAATTATCAAGCTGGACGTCTTCCTTACTTTCCAAAATGGCCTTCATTATATCTATAGCCAGTATATCTGGTCTGCCAATTTCTGGGTCAAGGTCCGTGATGTCGATATCTTCATTAGGAGGAATTGGTATTCCGTCCGGACCCACTTGCTGTCCAATAGCAACTGAAATTACCTTGAATAAACAAAACAGTTATTACAAAAAGTCTCTTTCAAACTAATGGAACCAGGGGAAAATACTAGGGTGTACATGACAAAAATTATGCTAATTATGCATCTGAATATCAACTATTAGCTAAACGAAAATGGAGTAGTAGGAGTAGTGGAAAAGTGCTAGACAAAACCCAAAACCAACAGCAAAAAAAAAAAATTAAGTTGCTTTCCAGAACGGACCATGTTACCAAATAATGAATTTGTGAACAGTCGGCAGGCTGAACCTTAAGTTCTCCATTCTTCTTCGCTTTTTGTCTCCGATATGTGAAGATGTATTTGAAGTGATTTGTCAAACACAAAAGTCCGCGATTGACCACTTTATCAAATACCTACCCTGGGTACCAGGAATTTTTTATCGCGCGGGCGGACGGAAACACCGGAAACCGCGCAAGAAAAACCTCTGGCACCCAGGGTATCAAATACCGAGAAGAGAGCTGAATATGAAGCACAACTTCGAGGTGTTTGAAAATGTGAGTAAACACTGTCTTGAATGTTTGATATATCTTCCCAATCAAAACTAAAACTGAGAAGGAAAAGGAGAAATAAAAGTGTCTGCTAATTAAGATCAGATATTTAAACATCATATTGTTATGGTTTGCCTTGTTTAAAACTTGATGAATTATTTAATGTACCTGCAAGCAACATTAAACATTGCTACTAACCTTTATCCCTGAATTCTCCAAGCTCTTTGCATAACGTAACACAAGAATCTTGTCTCCTATAGTGTTTCTATCCACGATAACCACAAAAAACTTTCGCACAGCAGGCCTCTCACCCTCATAGCCTGGCTGGAAGAGCTCAGTAGCCTTTTCAAGGGCTTTTTCCAGGTTCGGTCGGCTAGCAAATCTGGGAGTGTTATCAAGAAGATCCGTGAGGTCGTCTGGGCTTGTCACGTTAGCACCAAATCTTAGTCGCACATCAGGTTCGTTGCCAAACACCATGAATGCATAACGGACATGGTACGTGCCGTATTCATCGATGATCTGCTTAATGGCGTCGAGCATGTAGTCGTAGAGTACGTTGGCTTTAGCACTGGTGGCAGAGATTGCGAAAGCGATGTCGATTGGGTACGAGACCAATACTGAAACAAATGAACAAGGATTATCAGCAAGCTAGAGAATTCACTTTTGCCACTCAGGTTTTCATTGGTTGCTCTAAATTGTGTCAAAATTACACTAAAACACCGTTACGCACTCGTAAGATTTAAAAAAATTGAAAGAATTACTCTTTGGGCTATGATTTCTTTACTGTAGACTGAAACAGGTTGCGCCATCTCTTAAGAAACATAGCACACTATGATAAGCACTAGTCTTCGGTAGAGCAGTTTCGCATATGAACGAGGAGGTTTGGAGGAAAGTCAAAACAAGGACAAAGAAATGAGGTGAGGCTGAACGACTTTAGAAACATTGTAACTAAGCTACTTCTTTGGCATCTTCTAGATCCAGTCGGTCAATCCTTCTAGACTGGATTCCGCACCAAAAGATCATTAATAACTCGACTCTTAAGCGATGTTAACGAGGCAAATGCAGGAGCCTTCTTCAACATACCTTTCAAGGGGCAAATCTGGTCAGCAAGCAAGGGTGCCACAGACATGAGCTGACTGAAGGAAGTCACATGGAAAGCGTAGTCGTTCTTAGAGGCGACTTTCTTGACGCTGGGGTCATCCATGCCGCTCCCCACCCCCACGACAAACAATGCAGCGTCACGGGCCTTTAATGCCCCGGATGCATCATGGAGCAAACGGATGTCATTTTCTGCTTGATCCATAATCACAACCACAGCCTTCAAAGAGAAAAATAGTTTGGTCATATTGTAAGATAAGCGTGGAGGCCCACTAGTATCTTGGCACGACCAAAAGAGGTCATAACCGAACACGTTTGATCGAAAATCTAACAAGAGTGATTTAATAAATTTTGTAGAACTAAACAGGACAAATGACGAGAACCCACCTATATTTGATAGAACTTTCACGATATGGTTCTATTTGTGTCGCAAGTCCAGGGCCATTTGCGCTGATTTATTTATCGATAAGCAGTCACTGGGAGAGTGAATTAATTGTTTAGATAAGAATCCCACCTGTTTCACATCTGGTCTTAGGTCTTTGATGATTTCCGAGGCTCTCGTCAGCCCAGACGTAATTCCAGGAGACGATCCTACATCTTTGAGACCGTCAATATAGGTTTTGATCGCGTCCACAGATTGGGAAGCACTAAAAGGACGCACGACTTGACGTACCCCTCCTGTTAACAGCAGTCCCACGCGGGTGTCATTTGTGCCGATGTAGAATTTGTCGATCAGAGCTTTCATGAAGTTCCTCTTGATTGGTAGATTGCCTCCATCCATAACAAACAGCAGATCAACGGAGTTGTTGCAAGCTAACATAGAAAAGCACAAATAAAAGCATAATCAAATCCTCACTCGACGTTAGTATAAAATTAAGTCTACGTTTGAGTCGAGTGGACCATCAGCCGTGGCGAAGGTTATCTCCGGTTTTCTGTAGAAGTTCTCTTCCTCACCTGTAGGTGATACTAGTCCATTGCTGTGCACACCCCTCTGCCCCCTCCCCCCCCCCTCACTGTATTTTTATCCACGGCATTTATTTTTTCTCTTGGGTGCAAAGGGAAGCTGTGAGAGCAATTTAAGTTTCCAGCCAAAGAACATAACGCTATGAACTCTACCAGAGGTGGAACTAGAATCGCTCGACTGAGAGTCTAACGCTCCAAGGGCACAAGCATGATTTCACAAACGCGATTCATTATAAACAGCGAAAGTTACGGTTGTCGGCTTGGTTCTTTTAATTTAGTTTTTTTTATCAAATTTTATAAAACTTCATTTTAGTCAAGCGATTCCCAGGGATCACATTGGAAACAGCCTTTAGTGAGCATTGATTTCATTCCTTGTACCTTCGCATACTCCAGTCTTTACAACAGTAAGTCTTGTCTTCATTCTGCAGGATTCGACTATCATACTGCAGTTGTTTGTATATGTCCGTTTATCGCTGGCACACACGGGACCGTAGGTCTGCGGGCAGTCATTGCGACATATGCATTCTGCTGTTCCATTGGGGTACTTCACACATTTGCCATTGAAATCACATGTTCTAACCAAGCAAGGGTCAGTTAAAGCTGAGAAAAAAGATTAATAGTAATGTTAGTGTTCTAACTGTTCCACAACGGCCATGACAAAAATTATTCCATAAGTCAAACATCTAAAGCCGGGTTTTTTGGGGGGGGGGATCCGTCTACCACTTGGTAATCAAGTACGGTGAAGTTTGTGCGCTGGGTTAGCAGCCTGACCAAGGAAAAACTTTCTTGCTACAGAGGCTGTTATAGCCTTATGTTCCAGCCAGGACGATGAGGTTGAAGAGGGTGTAAGTTTAACTGGTTAAGGTAGCCGAAGACTATTCCAAGTCTTTAGCGACTGGAAGAACCAGATAGCACCTTATCGCGGCTCCTGTAGAATGAAGTAGAGATGCTCCCCCTGGATGGGAGCTGTCTATTGCAGATTACCCTCCACTTCCAGGAGGACAAAGAGGACTCATGTATGCTGTTAAGTGGAGAGACACACTATGAGAGTAAAGTTCTTTGCCTGAACACAACCAAATACCCCAGTGATGGTGAGTGTCGTGTCAAATCTAGCCAATAAGCAAAAGATGTAAAGATAACCACTTGTAAGAGAAGAAAAGAACAAGAAACTGACAGAATTTGCAATGTTTACCTTTAGCTATCACGACCATGATTTTTTCTTTAACCGTACGTGGATCATCATCTTTGTCAGTCGGCACAATATCCTTCCTGTCTTTGTCTGGAGTCAGTGGAATAAGCTCATCTGGGTCGGCCTCGTTTCCAATAACTACAGTAACAAACCTGACCTTGCCGTCCTCATATTCACCTACGATCTTCTCGATTGCACTACCGCTGTTGACAGACTTCTTGTCAATCATCACCACGATTATCTTCCGGGAATCTGGTCGTGCACCACCACTAAGTTGGAAAAAGAGTTGCTTTGTAGTCTCCAGAGCATTCACCAGATCTGGCGAACCAGAAGCCAACCGGGCGCCTTTAATTAGGAACAGCAGTGAATCTTTAGTAGTCTTTTGAAACCGTGATATTATGTTGGCGTTTTGCCCAAAGACCACCATGCTGTAGAGATGTTTTTTGACGCCATATTGTTCGATGATTGATTCCATAGTGGACTTGATGAGTTTAAAATTATCACCTCTATCAACAGCTGTTGTGCTGACGACAAATGATATGTCTAATCTTGGAAACCTGGTGGTACCTAAAATAAATAAAACCAAACTGGTAATCACCAGCTCATTCACAATCAAAAGTTCAAATACTTAAGTGAGCAATTGTGCAGCACACATTACGACAAAATTAATTTTAAGTCAAAATTGTTATGGATTTTAGTTATGGACGAGATGAGCCTTGAGCTTTGAAAAAGTGCGTGAGCTAGTTGTATGCAAATGAACGAGATGTTTTCATTTTTAGTTACAAAGGTAACTTGACATTTTTTGTTTTTCACAAGGAGTAAATTCAATTAGACGTCACGCATCGTTGCTTCTAGTTCTTAGGAAATGTTTTAGAGGAGACGGGACTTTTTTGATTTGAAAGAGTTCAAACGTTTACAATAGGTACAGGTAACGATTGTTTTGTTCTTGTTGCATGCAAATATAGAGAGATATTTTTATTTTTTTAGTTACAAAGGGTAATTTTTCACAAGGGAGTAAATTCAATTAGAGCTGACACATCGTCACTTCTTGTTCCCACGAGATGCTTGCTATTTTTAGTTACAAATGGTAATTTGACACTTGTTTTTCATATGAGAGCAAATCGTTCGCACAAGATATTTGCTATTTTTAGTTATAAATGGTAACTTGACACTTTTGTTTTTCATATGGGGGTAAATTAAATTAGACTTTCAACGTGTGAGAAGGGTTTTTTCTCTTTTTTTCTATTTTCGGTGAAGTAGTGTTGTGTAAAAAGGGTAAACTTACGACTCGTGTAAAATGCGAAAAGGTCTCTTAACTTGAGTATTTTGAGCAAAAATTCCTCTTGGGGGTTGGAAGGGCTATGTGATCGATGAGTGAGGGAGTTATGCATGTGCGCGTGTCACACCAATCACGGTGTGGGTTGTATCAAAGAACGAATCAAATTGCCTGTTAGAAAGTAAGATGGTATCTACATTAATCTGGAGACATGTCGGATTACTGGACGTTGTTCAGTCAAACATTTGATGGTTTACTATTTGGCTATCTTATCATTACCGATGTAACATGGTATGTACATCATAAATTCCCAGTTTCTTTTCCTTGCTGTACATCGCAACCAAAACACT
>JAHPZR010040788.1:67500-76405 GCA_019787425.1 Platygyra sinensis | reverse complement strand
GAACAACTTAACTTTCTCGTAAGAAAGGAGAATTGCGAATGCATGTATCTATATATTAAGAGTAGACGAACTGGAAAAATTATTCAAATTAAGCAAGCAAACTGTGTGGCGTACATAAGTGGTCGAAGATTAATTAAACTGAATGTTTTGTTCTTACCCAATTAGAGCGGTGTATGACCTTCGAAGACTAAAGGAGAGGATGACGCTCTAAAAAGCTTACTTTTGTTTGTCTTCGTCTAGAGCAAGTACAAAGTTGCTGACGTTCAAATAAATTAAATTCCATGAAGTTTTCAGCCATACTGAAGTTGCCCCTTAGTCCAGAAGAAAATTCGTCTCAGAGACCGCCATTTTTCTCTGTCTTGGCATGAAGGCCGTCGTTAGCGTGAAGACATTCGCGTCCGGGGGGGACTCGAAATCAGGAGGAAAGGAGAGAAAACACCGCACACTGACTTTCCATCTTCCCAAGGTCCAGCAAAATGTATTTTTCAAACGCTTATCTTCACTATCTTCAATGCCATCATCTCGAAGTTTGGAGCATGTTTGGTTCGAAATAATATGGCTTAAGGTAATTCTTAGTATTGCATTGCGCATCCCTACTGCGCACGATTTTTGCGTCATTCAGCGCGCGCACACGGAGGAGCAACGTGATGTGGCAAAACGTAAGAGATTTTCCCATCAACTAAGCTCGATAAACGGAAGAAATTCTCATTTTTCTCTTAAACGAGCACGGTGACCCCCCGATTTTTCTTTAAGGTATTTGCTAGGAACAGTCTAAGGAAAAACATATTTGAAGAGGAAAAAAAGTTTGATAGTAGAATATGATTTTTTTTGGAAAAATAGTTCCCAACTGGGTGTATTTTGACCAAGGTGGGGACTTCAAGTTAACCACGGAACTATCCGAAAAAGTGCAATATTCCCGCAACCAGGCAATCAAAACGGCTTAAATGAACAATACTGCTTATGTCAATAAATGAAGCTTTACCTTCAGGACAAAACTTTGTTCCTTTCAAGTAACCAAGATTTAATTCTGTATGAAGGTGGTCGAACTTTTAACGCGCAAACCAGTAGAAATACCCATTGCTGACGCGTAAACAAGCACGGTGACCCCATTTTTTTATTGCATTTTTATAATGTTCATACCATGAATGTTCATTACGCCAACTTTCAAAAAAAGTTTGATAGTATGAACAATTTCAAGGGAATTATCTTATGAGCAGCCATAACCAAGAGTGGCGGTTAAAAGGCATTAGGAAAAATTTCCTTTGACGGATGACGTCACGAAACGCGGCCTGGCTGGCTCAGCTCTGTTCAAATGTAGTATCATAAGGTCATTCCTCATACTTTGCATTGCGCATCCTTTCCTGCGCATATTTATGGCGTCATTTAGCGCGCTCTTCGTTGCACGCGCACACTGAAACATGGCAGATTTGCCTTGATATTGAGCTCTGACAGTTGAAAAATGGCTACAACTCACCAACGAGCACGGGCACCCCAACATTTTTTCCAGTCATTGCAATTAACTTATCATAAACTTTGCTTGAGAAAAAACTAATCTGATTTCTATTGCTGAAAATTGAATAATAAGGAAAATAGCGGATACATTGTGGTGTTTTCTATTTGCCGTGTTGGTAACCATGTCAAGAAATGTGTTCAAATTTTAATCAAGGATTCAGGTTTCTGTCTAATTCAAACTTTAAGAGTTTATTTTGTGTCCCGACACAGCGTATTGACTGTAGTTTAAGGTGGCTTAACACAGTTTTGATACCTCTGTTTCATTTACATTTTTCTCTAAAACCCTTGATCCTTTGGTCACCAAAAATGGCAGCAAGCAAGTTAACAACACGAACTTCAACTTTTTGATGATTAAGCTGACGTATGTACCGTTGCCATGGCCACATGATCAAATATAAACAGGTGTTTTAAAATCGGTTTGTTTATTTGCAGAAAATCTAGTCATTAGATTTTCTTTATATTTGCATGCAACAAGCTTGTAACGATACTCGCAAGTTGGCGCTATTTAATAATTTAACAAACAGGTCTTTAATTATCCCTCTTTGAAGGTTCACTGGCATATCTGGAATTTTCCTTTGTTAAAAGTTCAATTTTTTTTTCAATCCTCCAGTTACTTATTTCCTAAAGTATTTTCGTGCCAAATTTCGTGGAATTCTAATGAGTGGTTCTCGAGAAATAAGCGCCTCCGAGAAGTCAATTTTTTCACTCAATCGCACTTTTTAACGATGACTGCAGAAATTCACGCGCGCTCAGTGGCTAATTTTTATTGTCCATATGCGGACATACACATGAAATTTAAAATTCATGTGACGCGTCAGCGAGCGAGAGCGCAATTCGACAATTTGTTATCGAAAAAACAAATTGATGTCAGTTTTTAATGCGTCTGTCCTGTTATTGATAATGAATTTCGTCATCACATTGTCAAAGTAGTCTGCGGATCCACTTGGCTATCGCCTCGTGGATCCACAGCTACTTTGACAATGTGATGACGAAATTCATGATCAATAACAGGACAGACGCATAAAAAAACTGACGTCAATTTGTTAATTTTTCGACTTACTACGCATGCGCTGCATTTAATGGGTTCTTTTAGCAACACAAGAAATAGCAGAGCTGAGTTCTTTGCATCGTTACCTTTCTAGCATACCTTCGTAATAAAGAGTACAACCATCAATTCAATACATTGTGTTTCATGTGAGAAAAAAATGTACAGATAGCGCAGAATTGAGCAATAAAATGATCGGCTCTATTTATGCCATGTTTTTTTTATGCAATACTTGTGCACGCGCTGAATCGCGTTAGCAAGAGCGCGCGCCAAAACTGTGTTCGGCCACTATGAAGCGTTTTTCCTGTCAAAAAAAAATATTGCGTGTGCCCAACCAATGTCGAGACAACTCCTGAGCACAAAGGTCTGGGTTTCAACCGCTGACCAGCACTGAACAATCATCAGACATTTTATGGGACCTACATGAATACTAGCCTGTAGCAGAGAGAAACATGGCGGAAGTGCCTGGATCTGGATCAGGCTTTGATCGAGCTCTGACTTTAATAAACAGACCTGGGATGCTGCGAGGTGGGAATAACTCGGAAAGCCAAAGAGAAGGAAGTTCTTCCAGTGATGCTCAATATCTGCCCGCTGCAAGCACTTTGAGTAGTGCAGGTTCTCTGCACGCGGCAAATACTTCGAATGCATGTGCCTCTCCGAGAACACCGACAGAATTCTGAGACTCTTTCCCGGTTTCATGAGACCATCTCCTGCAGGCAGCACGCAATGGAGTCCAAATCCGTGGAAACCAAAACAAAGGGGAACGCCGTGTCGACGTTTTCAGCTTAAAGACTCGTGGACGCACGTGTTTGTTTGTTTATCTGAAAGAGATGACAGTTATGTACCACAGCGAGTCGAGAAAAGAGCATTAAAGGAGGCGGGGCTTGGTGAGAAAAAGATCATTTTCAACAACAAGAATGGTCAATTTGAGCACGTGAACAGTACACTAGAGGATCACTTTCCCAAGCTAAAAGATGTCCAAGGTGCTGCGTGCTGCCTGCAGGAGATGGTCTCATGAAACCGAGGAAAGAGTCTGGAGAGTTCTGTCGGTGTTCTCGGAGACGCACAATTCGAAATATTCTCCGCGGGCAGAGAACCTGCAGCGGGAAGATATTGAACATCACTGGAAGAACTTCCTTCTCTTTGGCTTTCCGAGTTATTCCCAACTGCTCGGTTTATTAAATTCAGAGCTAGATAAAGCCTGATCCAGATCCAGGCACTTCCGCCATGTTTCTCTCTGCTAAAGGCTAGTATCCATGTAAGTCCCATGAAATGTCTGATGATTGTTCAGTGCTGGTCAGCGGTTGAAACCCAGACCTTTGAGCTCAGGAGTTGTCTCTACATTGGTTGTGCAAGACAACATTGGGTGTGTAAAATTCTTTTAGGTGTGCAAGTTGACTTTGGGTGTGCAGTGTAACATTAGGTGTTCAAAATTACATTTTCTTTTCTTGGTTGTGCAACGGAACATCAGGTGTGCAAGTCAACATTGGGTGTGCGATATCTGAATAATTACAATATAACGAGATTCAATAATATTATTTTATTGAGCAACGATTGAAAGCTAAAATGCAATAATTACCACTACACACGCAAACATATGAATAATTTCAATATAACGAGATTCAATAATATCATTTTCCTGAGTAATAATTGAAAGCTAAAATGCAATAATTACCACTGCATCACGCAAAATTTTTTTGACAGGGAAACTGCTTCATAGGGGCCACCTTAATGCCATGTTGTTCATAAGCCTCGGTCGCAAAAATTTACAATTATTAATGGGAATGTTTTCTTCTAATAAAGCATTAAATAATGCTAAAATTTTTCAATGCCTCAGTGCTCCTTAATGAGCATGGGCACCCCCCTTTTAATTTCAAAATTGAAGTTCTCATATGATAAATATTCAGTGGACAAGTTTGAACGAAAGTCTATTGTCACTTTTATTTCAGAGGAATTACCTTAAGCTTCTTTTGAGACGAATTTCATAGGGAAAACCTTGCACTTTAGAGGCTGAAAACTTCGGTGAGTAGCTAAACTTAGTGCAAGGTTTTAACTTAGCGTTTTTGGAGTGATCTTCTTTTTTAATTTGCTTTATGGACTACCGAACTACCAGGCAAAAAAGTTACAGCACGTCCAGAACGCCACTGCTCGTCTCATCTCTCTTTCAAGAAAACATGAAAACATCACGCCTATTTTGTTAGATCTTCACTGGCTTCCCATACATTATCGAATTGTGTTTAAAATTCTACTCATCACGTACAAGGCTCTTAACAATCTTGCACCATCGTACATTCGCCGGATCTACTCACACCTTACGTTCCTTCTCGTCAACTACGTTCATCATCTAAAAGCCTTCTTGTGATTCCTCATTATCATTTGAAGACATACGATGCGAGATCCTTTTCCGTAGCAGCCCCCACGGAGGCCCCACACTCTGGAACACTTTGCCGTCCGACATTATAAACCACTCCTCAGTGTCCGTTTTTAAAACAGACTTAAAACTTTCATTTTTAAAAAGGCGTTTTTATAACTTTATTATTTGGTTGTTCTTGTTAAGCGCTTTTGAACTTTAAGGATACTAGCGCTATATAAATATTTTATTATTATTATTATTATAGCAGTAAAAAAACGTCTGTATGCCATTATTGTTATTATTATTATTATTATTATTATTATTATTATTATTATTATTATTATATTTACATGTAAGGCCTAAATAGCACTTCGGTTAGCCTTAATATCACTCACGTTACCTTGAATATCCCTCATGTCCCTCAGGCTAAATATCACTCAGGTTACCCTGTTTACGGTTTACTAGCTCTCGAAAATGGAATTGGAATACGATATTAATTAAACATTGTGTCGTATGCAAATGTAAAACGCTGCTAAAAATACCTCCAAAATGCCTAATAATACATTACAATGTTATTCTTTATTAACCCTTTAAATTTTTTATTTTAAATTATCGTTCGCCGGCGAACGATGACTTTATAAGTATGTTATGGAAAAATAAAATACGTTTTCAAGTTGATCACACAGTCTCGACTATGACAAGACCTCGATTTTTTATTAGAGCATAATTAAGAAAGAGACCATTAAAAATGTGTCAACTGTATCGCAAACAAGTTTGTGATCTTGCACATTGCGGAATATGCTAATTAAGCTTATCACACCTGTCCACTTCAAAGAAGCACATATTGAAAACCATTGGATGCATTTAACTGAAACTTTTGCAGTCAAGTTGTTAGTACAGATCGTTGTTTCAGATGTGAGTCCTAAACAGATTCTAGTTTGTATTTTCTTAATTTAAAATTAACAAAAATACTTAAATTTTCTGGGTTAAATGTAACCAAAAATGCACATTTATGACGTCACAAATCCACAGGGGTTCTTTTGTCAATCAAAAGAAGATGTGAAATGCAAACAGCATTTGGTACTCTTAAAAACCATACATAGTTTGCCAAGCTTTCTATTATTTTGTCTGCTTCCATACCAGTGACAACTTGCCACTGTAGGAAAGCCCTCAAAAAAAGAAATGTTTAAGGGTTAAGCTCGTTCGAATTCTTCACTTAACCTTTAATTTAAGTGATTATTATTTACAGCTAAAAAATATTTACGTCAGTACCACAATGTTATTATACTAGTTCGAGTTAATATTCAAACACAATTTTAATCATATTTGACTTGATAATTAAGCGAACATAAAAACGTCGTCAAAATCTCTCTTTGAAGTTTTAAGGTTGACAAAATTTTCTATCGCATTCACTTGCAGTTAAATTGAAAAGCAAACCACTTCTTCTATCGCAATACTGGTAACCAATATACGATAAAAGTGAGACTCAGTACTTAAAAGTATCTCGTATTAGTATATACACACTCAGTGATCTTGGTGTTTTAAGCAATCTGATTGGTTCGCTATCTCTGGCTAATGAGCATTAGTATCACCCAACTAGTGGTCTAATGCAAATCCTGCATTTTGATTGGCTACGCTACTAGTGGTCTAATGGGCTATTTAACAATTAGTGGCCTCATGGGCTATTTAACAATTAGACCCGTGGCCCTTGAGGGCGAAGGGTCTAATTGTTTTAGTATCAACCAACTAGTCGGACAGAAAAGGCAGTAATAAAGTTAGCGAATGCAAGTTGAAGAAATATTTATTTGGGGGAAAAAACGAAAGAAAAACCGGCGAATTTCGCTACTCGATGACTATTACTATTAGACCACTAGTAGCGTAGCCAATCAAAATGCAGGATTTGCATTAGACCACTAGTTGGGTGATACTAATGACCCGTAGCCCTTTCGGGCTACGGGTCTAATTGTTAATTATTCACCCCCTACCGAGTGAATAATGCGTAAGCCAAACAAAAATAAAGCATACTTTTGAATAAAGCATACTTTTGATTCAAACTGATTTGAACGGTGTTTAAGGACCATTATTCTAGACTGTCACGAGTTTTTTTCGAAGATTAACTATAGATTTTCCATGTTCAAAGATTCTGTAAATAGTTTCGCGAATTCGCGCATGCTTTGTACAGTTTGCACGTTTTCCGAGCATGAATTGAGAGGTCAATTAAATCGATTTTTAATGGTTTCCTTCTGAAATGTTGTTGAGATCACTTCCTGTGTATATACTAAAACAATTATTCTTCTCAATCTCGGTGAATAGTGGCAGAATATTTACCTCGATTTCAAAGCCGCGGAATAATTGTTAATTATTGATATTTGCAGGCAGAGATGCTAATTTCTTTTGGCAAGGAGTGTTACAGATCTTTATGCTAAATGTTTTCCCAAAAACGACAAGTTGACTCGCGCCTGATGGGCGAGTGATCGATAATTTGTACTCGCCCGAGGCTTTTCCGACTCGTATGAGTGAGCGGGCGAGTACTAATTTCCAACACTACCGTCACAAGCGTCGGATTTGTGAGGTGAATTTCAGGCTCCATTTTGTAGTGGCAACTTCCTTTACAATTCTATAGTCGCAGACTTAGTCGGTTAGTAAAACGGGCGAACATGTTAAACCGTACTCAGTCAGAAAATCGAATCAGCGCCTGGCACGAGGAGATAGCGCCCTGGATAGAGGGAAGCAAAGCGCCAAGTTGGCCTGTAAGATCCATCGATTGGCTGAGTTACGTTCCAAGTGTAAAGCTCCTAAAGGAAATATCAGTAGTACTACATTCTAAGTAGTTTAAATAAATAATAAGAATAATTCTATGCAACCAGGTTTCGGCTTTTCATCTCGACATACGCCGCAAAGGTGAAGACCTGCGAAGCTGCGACCACCGAAACTAGCGACAGGGAAAAAGATTCTAAATCCGAAAGCCCCGATTAACGAGGAGTTACTTGTTAGGGTTGGCCTACCTGTTAATTCCTCCGATAGCGAGATTGGGCCGGGATTCTCTTAAGTAAACCACAGGCTTCCCAAGCTATAAATACGTGGTGTATGCGACAGCTTGTGTATATAGAGAATTGTATGGGAAAATCACCGATCGTAAAAAAATTGTGTAAATAACTATCTCATTTGAAATAAAGTTTTCCTACCTCAAATGTGTCGCGATCTTGTCTCTTGTGCCGATTTTAGAGCCATTCTGACGCCGTCTAGTGAAATTATTTGAAACCGTTACTTCTCCTTCTAAAATAATGGAAAGGCAGACCACTCCTTACATCACTGGCCAGACGTCACTCCACAAATCGCTTTCATATCTGTTCTTCACGAGTCTTTCGGCCGCCGAAACACACATTTGGAGCGAAATTTATTGGGCTTTATGGAACAGTCCGGGATCGTTATCATTTTTGATAACCTCGACCAAAACAAACCATAAACCAATCGTTGCACAAGTTTTCGTTCATGTGACGTTATTGGTAGCAACAGTGTATAATTCAATATGCTGGTCGACGGGGCGCTGCGATGAAAGGAGCTACTTATAACATCACAATGCAGCTTCATTGAATTTAGGATGGAATAAAAACAGAAATGTATGGAAGAAAACTGTCTTCGTCCAAAGTTATTGCGAATTTAATTTCCAGATAGACACCGTGTGATATTTGTTCCGCGAGTAAAATGGCACAGCGAAGGTAGACAACAAATTATGTTCACAAAAGCGTTGTTTGTTGACACTAATATGATAATAGGTTCTATTTTCACTCAGGCTTCATTTTCTTGGTAGCTGGCGAAGCTGCTTGTTCAACAGTCTGTAGTAAATATAAACGAAAAAGTGACAGTAAATACATCTTGAAGAGCTGCAACTTAATTTCGTTTAGTTTGCGTGATAACAAACAGTACAACCTGTAACAGTTAATTCAACAGCCAGGCTCGGCGTAGTAACACGTAAAATGCAAGTAGCTAACATG